>JAJIBD010011937.1:0-35101 GCA_021461705.1 Cryptotis parvus
CATCCATTTGTAACAAGAATAATTATTTATCAGTATTTATAAACATACCATTACATGAGCCAGATGTGCCATGGTCCGTGGCAATCACTTTTGGCATACCTACAGTAAATTTTTTGCAGACTGGCACTGGTCTGCTGACTGATAGATGGAAAACCACTGAGATAACATTGAAAACCATGGATTGAACAAATATAAAGCAGCCACTGTGATTGGCACATTGAAAACACTGGCCCATGTGTTAGCTGTCAGCAGCAGTAAAGCAATAACATCAATATCCCCGACAGTTCCTACAGAAAAAGAGGTGCTTCATACTTATATTCAATTAACTAATGCAGCAACAGCGTGTGCCAGAGCCAGGGTAGCAAGTGGAAAACATAACAGACCATCTTGAAAGGAATCCATGGGATCTAGTGGGATTCAGGACAAAGAGGGTAAGTCAAAAGATGATGACGTTGCTTCCAGGTCCAAATAAGTCAGAATTCTAGTAACTTTGACCAAATATTTTAAGTTGAAATGAAAGCTGGTTTAGCAAGAGTAGAAATAGGAAACAACTTAAATAAACTAAATGACAAGAGGGTTCATTGTTTCTCCACCTTCCAAGTACTGCTAATAACACACTGACTTTATCAGTTACCAAAAGGAGGATTTCAAAACTAAGATTTAAAAATTTTTAAAAAAAAAAACACTTTTGCATATACATGGAAGGGTGCCATGTATCACTGTTGCAGGACTCCTCTAAGAGCCTCTGCATCTGCACTGGATTGCCTCCCTGCAGATCACTTTGTAGATAGGGGGGTAGTTTAAATGTGGCAAGTTATCTGACCATGTATTCTGTACTGGCTGGTATAAATATTCCCTCATGCTACCACAATCATCGTGGGACTAGCTAGATCTTACCAGCATATTTGCCTGGCCACGTTGGATCTCTAAGTGATTAGACTAGAGAGAAATGCTGTTTGCCTCCAAGCAAGCAAGCATGGCTCCCCTGATAACTCAAAGGCAACTAAAATACAAAACTACTGTGAAGTAGACGAGACTCTTGTGAAGGCTTGGAGAAATATTTAACTGGCATTAGTATTAGTCTTTGGTACAGAGACATGCCATTTCAGGAAACCCCTTCTCTACCCTATAAAGGCATATTTCCACACAGATCTTGGCTCAAAACATTAGCATATAATAGGGCCTAGGTGAGGTATCACTGTATCACTGTCTTCCCGTCTCATCGATTTGCTCGAGCAGGCCCCAGTAACATCTCCATATGCCCTGTCTCATGATAGTAGAGCCCAGGGGCATCTGCTTGCTCCAGGAACATAAAGAGCCTCAATCCATTCTGGAATGAGGTCTATAATTGTTACTGGTATTTGGCATATCAAATACAACATGGGTAGCTTGCCAGGCTCTGCTGTGCAGGTAGCATACTCTTGTAGGCATCTCTAAGTCCACTGTGATTGGCACATTGGAAACACTGGCCCATGTGTTAGCTCTAAGTCCAAAACATTAGCATATAATAGGGCCTAGGTGAGGTGCTGGGAGAAATTACCTAAGGGCATTTGACCCTTCCAGCTTCCCATAATAGTGGGAGGTCTGAGTTGCAGGGGTATAAAACCAGCCTGCTTTTTTCTCTCTCTCTCTCTCTCTCTCTCTCTCTCTCTCTCGCTCTCTCTCTCTCTTTGGGCTCTCTTTTTGGGGCTCTCTTTTGGGGCTTGCACTCTTCTTGGGAGTCTTGTCTTTATCTCCCTTTTTTACAGGGCCTGCCTTAACACGTGATGGCGCCATCTTGGCCTACACGGCTGGGGTTCTAGCAGGGAATCCTAAGCACAGGGTTTTTCCTATTGTTGATTTGTATGCCTGAACCTGTGACAAGTAAAGCCTTTTAAAACTGCATCCGATTCCTGAGTCTCCATCCATTCCCGCCGACTTCAGAGGTAAAAGGAAACTCTCTTCCCGGCACTTTTGGGAACTCCGGCAGCGTCCCCGACATATCACAGCCTTTATTTTTTTTTTTTTTTTTGGAAGTAACTTGCTAAACCCTACAACTTGGTGAACTGGAATTGCACACCATCAATTAAAAGATCTCTTTGTGAATGCAGAATAGAGACACAATTTCAACTTTGGCAGGAATCTCTTTTTGATTTCTGAAACTGTAGAAAGATATATTTATAAAGGCATAAAGATTTATATTCAGAAATAACTTCTTTATAAACATTTTGCCTATATAATAATTACTGTCAATACAGTCAAATATTCCAAATCAGGAATGTTTTTAAAACTCAATTTTTTAAATTACTTCTCTCCTGAGTAGTGCTTGGGAGGTGGCCCAGTAGTCAATCCTGGCAATACTTAGTCCAGCTTTGCATGCCCAATGGTTCAGTGTTTAGACAAGAAATGCAATGCTTCTTGGATGTTGTGGTACTGGGGATACCCAGATCACCCCAACAGTAGTCAGTGGTCAACAAGTCCTCATCTGGCAATACTTGGGAAGAGGGCTGGAAAACAGTGCCAAGAACTGAATACAGAGCCTCACATGTGCCGGCTATATGCCCTACCTACTATTTAACTATCTCTCTGACACCTTGGTACTATTCTTATTATTTTATGCCATCCCTTTTCTTTGGTTTTGGGCCTCACCCAGTAGTTGTGGCTTATTTCTGGCTCTTAGCTCAGGGATCACTCATGTTTGAGTTCCAGCCACATGTAAAGCAAGCACCCTTCCCACTGTCCTATAATTGTGGCCACTATATTTTTATTGGTTTTCGGCTTTGGAACAGACCTCAGGGACCTAACACCTTGCCTGGGGTCACATCTGGTGGTGCTCAGAACAGCATGCTGTTCTGGGGACCACCCTGTGCCCCTGCTTGCAAAACTTGAGCTTGGCTCTTTTAGCTCTCTCCCCATTCTCCTGCCCAGCTATGAACCATGGAGCATTTTCTAAAGGGCTGGTGCTTCAAATGTAGCTCCATAGACTGTGGCCTCCTGAGACCAGTTCAATCCTACAGGTCCCAAACATTAATTACAATCCTTGAGACTGATGTAAACACTGGTGACAGTGTCCAGCCAATTGAACTTAAACAAAATGTCCCATAAAGCCTTTACACTCCTGATAAGTGCCATATGTCAATATTAACTCCTGCACCCACACACACCAGCTAGCTCCAAAATGAAAGGGAAACTTAGTGTTTCAGAGGTCAAAACAGACAAAAATGCAGATTTCAAAACACAAGCTAAATTAAGTACATCTTAATATAGATGATAAACTTCATGAACAGAAATCACTTTGGACTGGAGCAGCCTTCTCCAGCCTTTGTCCTCATTCAGATATTCAAACTCCCGCCCCCCCCAACAATACTGTTCTATGATTTATCTATCATGCCCCTTGAGGTGTTGCAGGTGTGGTTGCAGTGCCGGCTGTGTCGGTAGGTGGCAGACAGGAGACAGGCTTGTCTACAGCCAGGACTCTGCCCCCTTGGGCCCTGGATGGTTGATGGTCTGACATAGAAAAAGAAAAGACTGGGGCCCCTGGGATGAAATCAGAGCCATGGCAGAGCTTGGCAAGCTACCTGTGGTGTATAAGATATGCCACAAACAGTAATAATAATGACATC
Organism: Cryptotis parvus; assembly: GCA_021461705.1. Classification (NCBI taxonomy): domain Eukaryota; kingdom Metazoa; phylum Chordata; class Mammalia; order Eulipotyphla; family Soricidae; genus Cryptotis; species Cryptotis parvus. The sequence continues at coordinate 3,603 of JAJIBD010011937.1, forward strand.
ATTCCCAACGAATAGAGACATTACTGGTGCCCACTCAAGCAAATCGATGAACAACGGGAAGACAAGTGACAAGTGATTTACCTATACTGACAGAACCTCTGGAGAGATTACCTCCTAATCCCTTACCAAAACAAAGCCATCCTAGAAACTGAACTTCAACCTACCATTTGCTCTCAGAGACAACACAATTTTAGAGGCTTAGGAATTTGAGTGAGGACTTTTCAGAACAAAAGAAAAATAGCAGAGCTCATGGAAAGCAGTTTCATCCTGGGGTGAGAAGAAAACTGAACCAACAGGTCATAGTCGTTACCTGTGTAGTGACCATGATGATCTTCAAAATCTGCAAACCCAGCTTCCACGGAATTTGGTGCCGGGCTCGGTATTTTGCACAAGGGTTCATGAAGTAGAACTGCAGGTCTTCCCGCAAACATTTCTCTCTCCCCTCAGAATCAAGATGAGCCATTGCATTTCTGCCACAAAAGATTTAATATTAAATACTCAACACTTGTTCTCCAGAAGCAAATTACACCACAGACATGACACACAGACACAACCCCCCACACACACAGCGCCTGCACACACACACACACACACACACACACACCTCTTCAACCAGTAAGCTTTTCTTCTCTTTAGAAATCTGAAACAGGGGCTGGAGCGATAGCAGCAGTGGTAGGGTGTTTGCCTTGCTTCTGCGCCGGCCTGGGTTCGATCCTCAGCATCCCATATGGTCCCCTAGCACCGCCAGGAGTAATTCCTGAGCAAAGAGCCAGGAAGTAACCCCTGAGCATCGCCGGTGTGACCCAAAAAGGAAAAATAAATCTGAAACATTGGGTAGTAGAGAGGTAGTTCATGTGGTAGAGCACATCCTGACATGTGTGAGTGAGACATGCTCTGCATGCTTCCCACCCCGCCCATGGAAATAATTCCAGAGGCTCTTGAGGACTGCTGGTGGTGGTCCTATTTAAAAAACAAGACAGGAGAACAGGAACGGCACCAATTCAATCCTCAATAACACATACAGTTCCAAGAGAGACCCCAGTTCCTTGGTAAGAGGAAAGGATATTAAATACACCTATGGAACCAGACATCTTATTCCTGAAAGAAAATACAACGGTGCAGGAAAAAATGGTGCAGAGAGAATGAAAGTAAAATAAAGAGAGAAAAGATCTGAAAGGGCTTAATATTCCTCAGTTTGACACATACTTATTTAACTTCCTCCAGTACTGAGACAAGGTTTGGCAATTAGTATAGGAGGCATAAAAACTACAATAACAATTTCATTAGAAAGAATTAAGTTTGCAGAAGAAAGATTATAGCATGCATCACAAAATGGTGAGAATCACCAGTAGGTTTAGAAAACAAAGGAACTGCTAGCTTCTAGTAACAACTTAGGGGAAACGGAAGTGAATGTTCCATAAACCAGCCAGGAAGTCACTGAAGAACCCACTCACTACCCACAGCAGGGCCACAGGGCAGCTGAAAGGGCAGGAAACAGGAACAACCATGACTTAGAAATTACTCATGTTTAATACACTGTATAAAATGCATGATCTGGATTTATAGACACTTGTACTAGATGGAGAAAAGGCATAGTATCTATAAGCATACAAATAAGTTTAGGATAGACCTGAAAATCATCAGTTCTAAAAGCACGCAGACATAACACCCAGAACAAAAGCTAGAGGTACTGGAGTGGAAAAGCCAAGAGGACTTAGAGAACAGCCTTTCACTGGCACTCCTCTGAGAAGTCAGGGAGAAGGCAGTTAGGAGGAACACTTTCACTTCCCCCACATAATCAGGACTGTGTCAGCTCTTCTTAACCTCACTGGCATAATATACCCTGGTGAGAACCTAGGGAAGGCTCTTGCTTGATCTCTGCTGCAGTCTCTGTGGCGAGAACCAGCTCAGGCTGTTACCTTTTAGCTGTTATAACCCTTTCCCTACTCAGGAGGTCTGAAAGTCTGTGGTCTCTAACATGAGGTGCATGAACACACAAGATCTGTCATTGGTATTTGACAGGGTCAGGGCTTCTAATCATATTAATCTGGCAAAGAGAGGAATTAATATTTACAAACATTTTAATTTATTTTTTAAGGGGAGGGTGGTCTACCTCTGGTGGTGCTCAGGGGATCATCTGAGTACTGGGAATTTCATCCTGGGTATCTGCATGCAAACCAGGCATCCTACCTCCAATACTATTTTCCTAGCTGAGATTCATAACTTTTCATGTATGAATTATTATATGTCACAAGATGCCCTTAGATTGGCACACGAGATGTGACTGCCTGTCCTAAATATGGAAAGACATCCAGAGGAAGAAGTTAGCTTACCAGTGTAGAAGGCCGTGGTTTCAGCAGGTTTCTACTACTTGGGGTTCATGTGAGTCTCTTTAAACATTTAATTGAAAAAAATCAAATAAAAACTAATTTTGGCAATATTTATCCATTTCTGAAGTACGGGTAAGGACAGAAAAGTTCTTGAAAGAAAGTTAGATTCATTGTGTAACTCTGTATCCCTAGCACTTTCCTAACAGAAACTTCATTAGTTTCATTCCTCATTCATGACTAATTAAAATTCATTAGTCATAAATTTTAAATGAAAAAAATGAGCTGCCTTGCATGCGGCTGACCCTGGTTCAATCCCTGCCATCCTGAGCTCTGTCAGGTGTGATCCCTGATACAGAGCCAGGAACAACTCCTATGCGTGCCCTCCCCCAAAAAATCAACAACAATAACAACCAAAAGATGAAAAGTTCATCTTACCTGAAAATAATAGAAAACAGGTTTATCAGTAAACTGTAGAATAGCTGTTAAATATTGATTACATTTACTATTTAATAATGAAACTGGCCCTGTGTTTATCTTTAAATAAACATGTAAAAATATTAACCAGTGATATTATGAAGTCAAAAGGCAACATAAAGCCACTGAATTTAGCAATTCACTTTATCATGCTTATCTATTCATCCTGTAATAGGAACGGGTAACCTTTTTCTACCAAAGGCATTTGGAAATTTTTGGAACATCACGCACAGGCCGTACAATGCAGATAAATGGACCACAGGCAATCCAACAGAAGCATATCTGTCCCATCATGTACCATGGCCAGATCACATGATTTAATGGGTTTTATATGGCCTGTAGTTCAGACACTATCCAACCCAGCCTTAAAATGAATGGGACTCTGTACATGCCTTATATGCATAAGACCTTTTTACTTGTTCTTACAGAATATGCTTCTGCATACAATGTACAATCAAATATACATCAGAGATATAGATCTAGATATTCTTTGACAGACAGGATAAATTATCACAAATATTTGAGAGTTCTCTTCAGTGTTCTTCAACTACAACTTAAACTGATTGTTTTGTTTCATATTTGTTCTTTTTGGCTTTTCTGCTAATATAAACTCCTTAGTTTTGGAGAAGTTGATGTTTGATTCCTTAGCACCAATAAATAAAAATATGACTTTGATAGGAACCTCTTTTCCTATGGGCCTGTTTAACTCCCTCTTCTGATCAGAGGAAGGAAACTTGGAAATCTCCTACAACAGACACTTGCTAACTGCATGCCCAAATTCTATTCATCTCTCTCCCTGCTCTTGTTGAGAGCAACAAATAAATTAATAACAAAAAGATGCAATGATCAGTGGTAGAGCTAGGCAAGAACTAAGGAGACCGTATTTACAAAATTGGCAGTACAATGGGTCATCAAAGGTTTAAAAATACTGGGGATCCACCCAGCTTCCATGCACAGGGATGCTTCCTGACTGAACAGCAGGTTGTTGTGTTGTTTTTATTAAGTCCCCAGATAGTTCACACAGGCATGCACAAACACCCAAGTTTGAAATTCTCTAGCTTACAGGTTATCTATTTAATCTCCATTTCACCAGTGAGACAAATCATGAAAACATCAGTTCGTTATAGAATTACGGTGAGAAACGAAACCAATATGGGAGTTAGAGAGAGAATAAGAGACCACAGTGACATGAGGACAACGGTGATGTATCTTGGGCACTTTGTGGAACAAAAAGCATAAACACTGACACTGTAGTGACCATGGATGGTGACTTGTTAAGGTACTAATAAGTTTTTAATACCTCTATCTTACTCTCCCTTTTATTTTTTATAAGTATTTTATTATACCACCGTGAGATATACAATTACAAAGATGTTCATATTTGGGTTTTGGTCATACAGTGTTCCAGCACCCATCCCTCCACCAGTGCCCATCTCCCACCACCAATGTCCCCGATTCCCTCCCCCATCCTCCAGCCCGCCTCCATGGCAGGTTCTTTATTTCTCTCCCTTTCTCTCTCTCTCTCTCTCTTTCTCTTTTCCTTCCCTTCCAGATTGTGGATTACAAAACATACATTAAAGGGTTGGCATGTGTAACTTTTTGCCTGTATTTAATGCTCAGTTCTAGGCTGGTATTAGTACTTTTGACAACTGTTAGCACACTGTTCCATTTTCTGTCTTACCTAGCCTCTGACTCCCACATATTTATGATAATTTCCACCTTTGACAAAACCTCCTGATACATGTTTCACTTGACCTTGGATATTGGTATCATAATATGTACATATATATTTATGTCATGCAAATAAATGCAGTCATTCTATATCTGTCTCTGGCTAATTTCAGTCATTCTATATCTGTCTATTCTAGGTAATTTCACTCAACATGATCTTCTCCATGTCCATCCATTTATAGGCAAATTTCATAACTTCATTTTTCCTGACAGCTGCATAGTATTCCATAAAAATATGGAGCAGCTTCACGAATTTGCGTGTCATCCATTAGCAGGGCCGTGGCTAATCTTCTCTGTATCGTTCCAATTTTAGTACATGTGCTGCGAAGTGAGCACTCCCTTTTATGTTTTAAGTCTAAGTTTGAATTACATTTGGTTTGAGGGGAGAATTCTAACCTACAGTCTCCCAAATGGATTGCAGGTTTTCATGCAAGAAATTTACTGAGGAATTCATTTTTGGAAAGACTTTAGAAATAGTTCTTCTTGGCTAAAAGGTATATCTCAGCTGAGTGGGACTTTTCAGTCTATCTTATTTTATTACATTACTTTTATTAGATCTTAATGATACTTCTTGGGAGTGTGTCTCCCTCCAACTTTTCTTAAAGGACTCTAATATGACTCAGTGATACTACTCATTGGTATCCCCACAAATACAAAAGCATTGATTCAAAAATATTAGTTGCAGGTGGACGGGGAAGGGGGTGGGAGTGAGAGGGTGGCTTTGTAATGAAATTTTTTCAGAAAATAATAAAACTAAGAGAAAATTGCCTCTCTCCAACCTGAGTCCACAGTTTCTCAAGAATCTAGGTGGTAGAATAAGGCAAGACTTGCTCTGGAACTGGTGACTAGTGGGTGCTGGTCCCAGAGAGGACAAAGACCAGAATATCTCACTCATGTGGCTCAACAAAGAAAGTAAGTGGACAATGGAAAAAGAAAATAAGCCCAGGGTGATGACAACAGACCAGACAACAGAGGTTACAAAGGGAAAGGGAAGAGGTGGACAGCATTAACAGGGAAGGGAAGGGGTGGACAGCATTAACATGACTTTAAATTATTTGTTATCTAAAACAATCAAAATAAAGCTAAAATCCAATTTTCAAAAATCCAGTTAGTTGAGGCTATAGGTGTTTCTTTGTTCTGTGATGTGAAGAAGAAAGGATCAAAGGAGGAAGCCATGTCCACCTTCTCAGCACAGCTCTGGACAGAAATGCATGGTCATCCTCTAATACTCACTCAGAAGCATCAGCGGATTTCTTTCATTTTCACTAGAAATATCCATAAAAGATGACCACAGCATGTGACAACTTTCAGGAATTTCCCTAAAGACAACCATGCTACTAAGTTCATATAAATCATTTCTGACACCCACTGGCCACCCCAGACCAGCAGGAAAGCAGAACTAGGGCTTCTTTAAAAAGTGCTGTTTTGAATAAGCCATACCTCCTTTGGAGATATATCTGGAAGAACTGGCTCCCGGGGACAGAGACAAATAAAGCAAAAAGCAAAACTCCATTTTTTCAGCAAACACAAATGGTGAAAAAATGTCTCCAAGTGTTTCACAAAGTTCTCCAAATGCAAAGAAAGCTGGGAGAAAATGACAGGAACAATGGCATTTCCTTATGTCTTTCCCCTTCCTCTAACGTTTTCAGTATATGCCCAACCTTAACAGGGTCATGCTGATGAGTATCCCTAAGCAAAAGTAAAATTAAAAAGAAGTCTCCATGAATCACTTTTCTTTGAGTTGATTTATACTGTTTTTGGACAAGTCCATTTCAGTGTCAGCTGGGGAATCCCAAGATTTATCCTATTTCGGGCAAGTTCCTCCAGCTTCCATAGGTGATATGATTTGTGGGGGGAGGAGGGCGAGAAGGGGCAGTATCAGAGGGTCACATGTGCAAGGCAAATGACCTTCCCCTGAGCCAAATCCCTGGCTCAAATTCTTTTTTTTTAGGCCCCGCATTTAGGGCCACAGTGATAGTACATCTAGTAGGGCATTTGCCTTGCACGTGGCTGACCTGGATTCAATTCCCAGCATCCCATATGGTCCTCTGAGCACTGCCAGGAGTAATTCCTGAGTGCAGAGCCAAGACTAATCATTGAGCATTGCCGTATGTTACTCAAAAAAAGCAAAAATAATAATAATAATAATAATAAATAAAGCCCAGCATTTAAATTGTGGGTCAGGACTGTAGATAGAGTGAAAAAGCAAAGGTGCTTGCTTAGCATGCAGCACCTCAACACTAGCATATGGTATCCCAGAAACTACACCTCAGAGACTCCTGAGCACAGAGCCCACTTAATTAATAATTAATTAATTAACTTACAGTGGATCTTCTGGAATAATATCAATTTTTCACAATTCAGACTTGTCACTAATTTTTGCCTGGCAGACATTTTAAGTAAAATATTGAATGCATTCAAGGGCAGTAACAAAATACACCCCTCAGGGCGGGCGTAGCCCAGTAGGGTGTTTGACTTCGCCGCCAGCCGGCCGCCGGGTTCGATCCCCGGATCCCATATGGTCCCCCGAGCACCGCCAGGAATTCCTGAGTGCAGAGCCAGGAGTAACCCTGAGCATCGCTGGTGTGACCCAAAAGCAAAAAAAAAAAAAAATACACCCTTCAGAAAAGATGGAAGCACACAGCCCATATCTGATGGAATAGAGTTTCAGATCTCAAAGTAGTTTTTTCACCCCAGGACAAGGAGCCCTAAGCTCTAAACAGATCAGGAAGGAGCTGGGGAGAGCCTATTCCTGATCTTTGTGAGGTCCTGAGTCTGCTTCCCCAGCACTGCATGCTCTTACCCACCCCCCATGAACTACCTGGCGTGGCCTTCGTGGCACCCAGAGCACCAACACAGAGGCTTAGCTGGATGCAGGCTGAGAAAAAATGGCATGAAAAATCCCCAGACGGTTGCCAAGGCAAGCAAGTCACCAAGCTAAAGTACAGTTTTAAATTTTTGGTATGGAAAAGAAAATTACAGTCTGCCAAAAATGAAATTTGGAAATCAAATCACTTTTCTTAAAATCCTTCACATGGGGGATTCAGGGATCTCTAAAGGGTGATTTCACACTTCAGGAACTGACTTGTGGCAACTGGGACTCCAGGCCTGGGGGAAAGCAAACAGTCCAGGGTGGAGAGCGATGGTACAGTGGGTAGGGCACTTGCCTTGAACGGGCTGACTGATGTTTGACTCCCCAGCACCACTATGGTCCCCCAGCCCCTGCGAGAAGTGATTCTATCCACAGAGCCAGGGAGTAAGTGCTGAACACAGCTGGGTGTTCCCGCCCTTCCCCAATCAAAACCAACAGCAACCAGTTACAGAGAAAGGAACCATCCCATACTGAGAGAAGAGGGAAGAGTCCATTTTCAACTTGCAGAGCCCAAGGACTTTCCTTGGACTTGTTATCTTACTGTGAACCCACATATACAGTAGGCCACCTGTTTTTCCACTAACTCAAAAAAAAACCTTCTGGGTTTCACTTCACAGTAGAGACTTAGTTGAAGAGACCAGCTTGTGTGACATTTTAAACTTCTGTATTGTCTGCTTGTCTGTTCAAAATTCGTCTCCCTACTCCTACCTGACCAAGAGGATATATTTTATTGTTTAGGGGGAAAAACCCTTTGATATGTGTTTCCTTTGGAGAAAAGAACATGATGACCTCTTCAGACACTGAATCAGATTTTTCCTGTTTTTAAGTGCAGGCGATTAAATAAAATCGAATGTGACAAACATGCCTCCATTTGAGGGTACAAGCCACAGAGTCTGACTTGCAGAAATTTTGCTAAAAGAGCAGGTATACCTGTAGAGTGTCCAGCATTCCACTTAGAGCATGAAAAGGAAGATGAGCTAAATATCCCTAGACATGTCTCATTCGAGTAGCAAACATCACCAAATCCCTTGGCTTACTTGGTTTGTAGATCAAAAAGTTGGTGACTAGTTCCTGGAAGTGTGGCATCTACAAACCACAGTGAGAGAATCAGTAAAGTTCCTGTAACACAAAAATACCAGAGTCCGGGGCCAGGAGGTGCCTTAGAGGAGGGCTGCTTCACAACAGGGTCCCCAAAGCACTGCCCGAGCGACTCCCCAGCACTGGTGGTTTTGGACCCAAACCCCAACTAAGCTAAAATATCAGAATTACCACCTTGACACCGTGTCAGTGTCTCCACCTTTTCCTCCTACTGGCTTCTCCCTCACTTGATTCTCAGTTTGTGAAAATACAAATCCCATGTTTCCCACTATGTGAACCACCAGACACATACATACTTCAAGTCTGAATCCCTTCCAAAGCTATCTACATCACACCAAGTGTGTAATACTGGAAGCTTCCAAAGAGACTCCCTGGATACAAGCCTGTTTTAAGTCCCAAAGGAAATGTACTAAGAAAAATACTGGAGTCCAGACTAAAAAAGAGAAAGACTACCTGCTTCATCCAGTGTAAGCACAGAACTGTTGATCAGCATGAGCAGAAGGCAGAAAATGAAGTGAGGGGTGATTTGTTCCCATCTTTTAGAGCAGTACTTAGAGGAGTAAGCAAACAGAAGGATTGTTAAACTCCATCTTCCATTTAAAAACAGACACCCCAATAGATCACACATCAAAGTTGGCGAATAGCTCCTTGACCTACATGACACCCAATTATTCCAACGGACATTCCCAGGTATCCACAGCCCCAAATTTGTACCAACATTCTGTCTTCTGATTCAACATCAACTTTTTAAAGGTCTAAAAAAATGCAAGCCACACTTGATTGGAACAAGCTCAATAATTTTCTGGACAGCCACTAGGTATCAAGTAAATTCTCATTTATTCTGACTCCTTGCTAGCTTTTGTCTATTTATAATACCGAGTGCAGAGCAGAAGCAAAGGCGGCTTGTACACTATTTTAAGAACTTTAACAGCCCCCCACTGTATTAGTTTGGCAAGCAGGGAAGGGGGCACCAAGGCCTGTTTGTACTCACTACACCCTGGCTCAACTTGGCTGCTGGGCAAGACGGTTCCGGTCACGGAGGTGGGGCCTTTTGGCAGAGCCATCCAGGGCACTGTAAGCCTTTCATAGCGGCAGCGGAATTGGGGTTAACCACAAACACGACCCTCCCACCTGAGGAAAGGGCCTGTTTGTTCCGAAAGGCAAAGCAAGCAGTTAATAAAAGCATTAATTTCCAAGGCAGTGAGAAAGTTCCCATGCGGAACAGCAAAAGCTATGCACTCGATAAACGATAAAGATTTCTCTAAGTCACAGATGCTGAAAGACACAGCTCAGGGTCCTCACCTGACAGTTAACCTGAGAGCCCCTGGTTCTCTCTGTTCATTCCTGGTCTTGGGCAACAGGCTGGACAGCCCAGCCACGCCTCCGTCTTGCAAACTTTCCGTGTGTGTCGGCATGGAGCGGAAAACACGGTTCAGAGTCCCCAGGTTTGAAGCAGAGGCCACGCGTGCTCTGAAGTTGGGGCCCTTCTAGGCAGCACCGGGTTCCTCCGCCCTCCCCGCTCTTCTTCCTCGTCTGCCTCGCGGTGCAGGGAGATCCGGATATGCGAAGCCCAGATTGGGGGTGGAGGGGATGGCGATCGGTGGTGGGGGCGCCTTGCGGGGGGCTGTCAGGTGGCGGGAGTCAGGCTAGAGGATCTGTCAGGCTAGAGGATCTGTGAGTCACCGCCCCCGCCCCCCCCCCCCCGCCCTGACTTTCTGCAGCCGCGAAACCGTCGGGGGAGAAGGTGGAGCACCGTTTCATGACTTCGCGCCCCTGGGAAAACTTTTCCTATGGGTCGGGGAGTCCTAGTGGATCTCCCCAGCTGGGCTCAGGCGATGTGGGACGCCTCCGGAGCTCCGAGGGCACGAAGTCCCTAGAGAAAAGCCTCCGGAGAGAGGGGGTGGTGCAGCACCCGGCGAGGTGGAGCACCCGTACGCCCGTACTGTACTGACCTGCGGCGGACCCCCAGGACAACTTTGTAGTTCCGTTCCACACCGGCAGGTCCAGTGTTTCCACGCCGCCAGGCATGGTTCGGCCCGGGAGAGGCGGAAGGAGGCCGAGAGAGAGGGAGCGTTGCACCTGCCTGGGTCGCGGGCGCCTGCCCCGAGGTCTCCGGGGCGTCTGCGGGGACGGAGCGCTGCGCAGCTGCACCTCTAGGGGCGCCCGGCGCTCCACGTCTCCGCTGGCGGCGGGGCGGTGCGCTCCCGCTCCGCTTCTTCCCGGACTCCCTCTCCCCACCCCCCAACCCCGCGCACCCTCTTTGCCAGCTCTTAATGTGCCCATTTTAAAGGCTTTTTTTCTTTTGCATCTGGATGCGTTCAGGAATTAAACACCGAGTGCCCAGTTAAGGTATTCGGTACTATGGACACAGGGATGGCAAACACAAGGTTCTTTCCGTGCAAGACTGAACATATTGCCAAATGCATTCCGACAATTTCGTTTGCTGCGCAAGTCTTTACTCTGGTTTATATCTCAACGATTGGAAGTGCGGTGGTGCACGTGGAATAGGAGAATAGATGGCCTTGGGGCAGGAGTTGGGGGTTGGTCAATAAACGGACACCGTCGCCTGCCCCCGAGGGATCCCCGGGAAGGACTATCTGTGCGCCCTGCAAAGGGTTCGGGACTCGGTGAACAGCTCGCCGCAGCACTTCAATCCCTCTAACAAGGATTGATCATAAAATCCTTGAATCATAAAACCTGCAGTGAAGGGGCCCCGCTTAGTCCCAGCACCACATTCAGACGGCTCGGTGTTGGCTCTGTGGTTCAGACTCAGACAAAAGCATCTTTCGCGGGGGACCAGATCCTTGCCCTTTGCATGGGGGCTGTAGAAGCAGCAGCAAGCGTGAAGGTCTCAGGTTTGAGGCTCTTTGGATTACCACGTGTTTAAATGGTCTCTGCGATTAGCTAGGGCCAGAACTATTCTGGCAGGCCAGGTTTTCGTTTGTATCTCCCGTTAGAAGTAACTGGACAGAACGAAGACAAACTTCAGTCAGTGCTCCTCTTGGCTGAGCCAGTAGGCTGATAGCCCTAATTGATGTGTTATGAAACATCTTTCCAGGAAGATGAGGCTTGGAAATCTCCCCGTAGAGACTTGGAAATCCCTTTTCTGTAAGGTCACTCCCCAGTTCGACGGTGGCTGGAGCAGTGATGTATTTGGGGTCTTTTTAGAAGCAAAGGAGATACAGAATTTCACAATTTTATGTAAAGCTTAAAAAATTATGGTGTGTGTGGGGGAGCTACACTTCGTATTGCTCAGGGGTTCTTCCCGCTCTGTGGTCAAGAACGACGCCAGAGGTGCTCAAGGGACCCTAGGTGGACTGCTATGAACCAGGATCAGCCAAAGATGCTTGAGCCACGCAGGAACCTTACCTTCTGTGCTACACTCCAGTGGGACATTTTAATTCAGAAACAAATCTCCAAAGTGGGACAACAATATGAACCTGAAAATGCTGGGACCACCTGCAGCAGTAACCCCGTCAGAAGGGCTCTGTAAAGTGAAATAGCCTTTTTGCCTCAGTAAATTTATTTGTATCTTTTCCTAAAGTTGAGCAATTCTAAATCATTTGCCAGTGGGCAATTAAGCAGAAAATCCATTCCCATTGTCTTTAGGAGGAGAACACACAGCGTGCTTCAAAGGAGCTTGAAGAACCCGATGCCTCTTAGATACCAGGCAGCATTACAGATATCCAGCAGAGGGGTGGGCACTGTGTAACTGTCCTCTCCAGTAAGCAAGGAACTGGGTTCAGAGAGGTCTAATTCTACTGTTTGAAGTCCACTCAAGTTGGTCCAAAATTTCAGTTCAGATCTTTGAGTCCCTGAAGCTTTGTTCTCAACACATACTGCTGCACAGATGCAGTGAACGGCCAGTTGCTGCTCTTCATGGCTTTCTTTCTTTCTTTTTTTTTTTTAAATAAATGAGATCTTAATAAGCACTTAGGATGCAGTGACCAAGTAGCGACTGCTTTCATTATTCTAGTATTTTTCAGCTAGTATGGCTATATATTTTTGTAAAAAATCAAGACAAACAAAAACCCTCCAACACTGGACATTAGGTATATTTCCAATACCTTACCAAAAATTTGCCTCTTTTACATGTGCTAAAAGGCATAAATTAGACTCTGTTGTAAAAAATACAACAGAGTATGTGAAGATCAATGATGAGGTAAAAGAAAGCCAGAAAACACCTCACTTAAATATTAGAGTGTAACACATGATTACTAAGCCAAAGAAAAACTATTTATCTAGCCTGAGAATGTTATTTAAATCCTCAGCACATTCATGCTAAACAGAGGTAACAATTTCCATTCACTTCCATGGCTTTCTTGATCAAAGATTTTGGCTGATTTCTGTCCATTACAATCTGTAAGGAGTTTCACAATGGAGAAGTTATGCGTGTACATAAAAACCTGTAATTACTGATACATGTAGAGTCTATGACAGAATTTGAGGCTTTGCATCTTTTTATGAGAAGTTGCCAAGGCTGCTGGTCCAGACATACTCTTTAGGTTGCCAGGTCCTAGGAAATATTCCAACCCGAGTGAGGAAATTAGGGGTGGAGAGTAAGAAAGAGAGTGAAAAATAGGAATTGGATAACTAAAAAGTTGTAAATAACACAGACTAAAAGATATGAATTATGGATTCTAATCAACTCAGTTTAAATTGTTGAAGTGACTCATAATAAATGCTAAATTTTCTTCTTTCAAAAAGTTAATCGTTTATGAGTAAAGATCTTGGCTCATTTCTCACTGGCCAGTAATGATTTTCTTTTATTTTTTTGTACTACCCTTTGCTCCTTTCAAATATCCATGTCCTTTTTTATATATCATAGTACCAAAGGCTACATACCCTAACTCAAATCTTTAATGACCAATAACAAAATGGAACAATAATCTTTTGCTCAATAGCATACTATAGCATTGCGTTTTAAATTTACAAATCATAGGCCTTGAAGATCTCTTGCAAGTTGCCCTCATATTAAACTTGCACTGATTCACAATGTTAAAAGAATTTCTTCCTGTTCTTTAATTTGTTTTTAATTTTAGGCACCGTGGTTAAAAAACTTAGTGTTAGTGTTTCATGGATAAAACATCACCGCACCACAATTTCCACCAGAGTGTCCCTCCCTCCCACATCCTCTACTGACCATGGTAAGCTTCCTTCTGAAGACTAGATCCCAGTTTCCTCTTGATTTTGGGTCTTTGTTATTCTCATACTATGTAGACTTCCTTGTCAAGACCCTGAAGGAACTGTTTGAGGCTCTTCATATTCCTGAATCAACCAGATGCCATTGGGCTATATTGGCACGTAATAGGGTCCAATGGAAATGTTACTGGTGCCCGCTCGAGCAAGTCAATGAATAACGGGATTCAAGTGATCAAGTGATCAAATGCATATGAATTCTACCACTGAACCACCCATCATGGCAAAGCCTGGCAAGCTACCCGTGTCATATTTGATATGCCAAATACCAGTAACAATTATAGACCTCATTCCCATGACTGGATGGAATGGTTTGAGGCTCTTTATGTTCCTGGAGTGGGCAGATGCCCTTGTGCTATCTTGCATGTGACAGGACATATTGAGATGTTACTGGTGCCCGCTCGAGTAATCGATGATCTACGGGAAGTCAAATGATCAAATGATGTACATCCCACATATAAAGAGAGATCATTCTGTCTCTCGCTTTCCTCCTAACTTCACTCAGAATAATACTCTCCAGATCCATCCACGTAGAAGCAAATTGCATGATTTCATCTTTTTTATTTTTTAATAGCTAAGTAGTATTCCCTCCTGTATATGTACCATAGTCTTTTTTATCCAGTCATGTCTTTGAATACTTGAGTATTCAAGTTTCTAGATCTTTGGCTATTGTGAATAGTGCTACAATAAATGTAAAGTCTTTTATGAATAGAATTTGGGGGCCCTTGGAGTAGGTGACAAGAAGTGGAATTGCTGGGTCATATGGAAGCTCAATTCTTAGTATTTTTGGTAAGTGATAGTATTTTCCAAAACAGCTGGCAAATTGACATTCCAACATCAGTCCTCAATATCAGACCTGAATTTATAAATTCTATTGAGGAAAATATTAGCAGAACTCTGCATAATATTGAATCTAGAGGCATCTTAAGATGATTCAATGTCAAGGGGTGGACACAGATATTCATTCTACAGCACACAGTGAAACTTCTGCCTATAATAATGAATATTACATTACATTCTTATTATATAAAATATACATTTACTGTTATACATACTATTATACTTTCATCTGAAAGGTGACAGACTACCCCAAAACAAGAGTGAAGCTTAGTGGAAAGTGTGGACTTTGGGTGACAATGTATAATCAATGATTGGAAAAATGTGCCTTTCTCTGCGGAATGTTAATGGCAGGGCAAGCAGGGGCTGGGAGTTTGTGGGAACTCTCTGTACTTCCTACTTGATTTTACTGTGAACTCCTCTATAAAATAAAGTTCATTTGTTACAGATTAAAGAAGAATAATATTTGATGACATGTGGCTCATGATCACTCTTGTTTAGCTACTGTGTGGCTGTAGTCTTCCTACTACAGTCACAATAGTGAATTCCCAGAGAATACAGCCTACGTGGCTTCAAGTGTTTATTATCTGGCCCTTACAGGAAAGCTTGCCAACGCTGATTCACAAGACAGCTTGTGAAAAACTGAATTTGTTGACATTTAAAAAAATGAAGCTGCCTTCCTCTTTTTTTGGTTGGGGGAACAATACCCCTGGCTAGGCTCAGGGTTTGCTTCTGGCTCTGTGCTCAGGGGTCACTCCTGGCAATGCTTATACCCTAAGCAGTGCTGGGGATCCAACCCCAGCTGCCACATGCAAACCAAGCTCCCTCCCCACTGTATTATCTCCTGGGCTTGGGTTGCCTTCTTATCTCCCACCATGTGTAAATCTGAACTGTACTGACCTTTAAAATGAGGAGTAAAAGCCACAATATTTTAGAAAATGCAGAGATATTTGTGAGGTGGGATAAAGAAAGAAATCTTACCATTGTAAAAGCACAAACCATGAGAATTACTAAAGCCATTTAGCAATAGCCCCTCAAAAGAGTCTTGCCTCATTTAATCCCCATATGATTGTCAGACTGAGACCAGCCCTGCTTGCACTATCAGCTGTGTTGTCTCTGCTAACATAATGAGCCCAGGAGACGCTAGAGACCCCACTCAGTTTCTAGATTGGCTACTCATCTCCTGCTCACTGCCTCCCAGAAGGAAGGAATCTATAGAAAGCAGAAACTCCTCTCCTCAGCAGCCCAGGAATACTAGCCCATAGTCAAAGACGCCCCAAGACTGTGAAAAGTGTGTGCGTCTCTCTGGAGGTTTCCACCTTGTCAGTCTGACCACTGCACTCCTCTCTCTTTCTATAGATTCACTTTGCTCTGCTTTTTACCATCTGGCAATGTTGGTAAATTCTTTTACCACCCCATTGCTTGACATCTGGAGCCTAGGTTCAAGCAGCCTCTCAACTCCCTTCATTTAATTTTGGTTTTACCAGATCAAAATTAAGGACTTCGCTTATAGGAAGAATACCATGGGAAAAAAATAAGCAAATAGATGAAGACTTGAAGATAATATTTACATTATAATATTAAGATGAGCACAAAAAGTAATATATTGATTATACAAAGACTAAATGCACTTCAACAAAAACTGAAGGATGTGAGCAATGAAAGTCACCATTTTTCTATTTTATTCTGTTCTGTCATACAAACTCCACATTGAGTATAATTTTTAGCTGTACCAGAATGTTTAGCTATACCAGAACATATTTGCATTTTAACTTATTAGTTCATCTTATTTATAGACATTACTGGTGCCTGCTCAAGCAAATTGATGAACAACAGGAAGACAAGTGATACAAGTGACAAGTGAGATTATTTTACAAAATTCCCACCAGCAGTGAATGAGGGCTTTCTATCCCGACATACACCCCAAAACACTGATTGTTTTTGTTCTTCATCATGTGTGCCAGTTACAGTGGTATGAGGTGTTATCTTATTGTTATTTAGACTTACATTCCCATCATCAAGTGATGCAAAGAATTTTTCATATAACTTTTGGCCATCTATATATCTTCTTTGAGGAAGTTTTTTGTTCATCTCTTCCCTCTCTCCCATTTTTTATGAGTTTGGTTGCTTTTTTTTCTTGCAAAGTCTACGTGAGCTCTCTGTATTTCCTACTTGATTTTACTGTGAACTCCTCTATAAAATAAAGTTCTGTGACAGACATTTAAAAATTTTTTTCTGGAAAGGCCTTGTGCTTTCTACCTTAGGATGACTGCTCAACAATTTTTTTTACTGTAAATGATTGGTTATATTTTAGATTCTTACTATAGTAGAGGGGAAACATAGAGAATAAATCGTTTGAAAAACAAAGTTGCTGAATCCTCTAGTTTTGAAAACTTGTTGATTCTAGTAAGATTTCTATATCAATCATTTCTATGTAGATGAAGAGAATTTTGTGTATATTTCTTCTAGTCCGTTCCTTATTAATTCACATCCGGACTTCCCTCTTGTCACAACTCCACCCAGCAGACCAGATTATCACAGTCCGGCCCGTGGCGGCCACTAGCAGCCATGCGGTTCATCAATAAATGCTTTATTCAGAGGTGACTACAAGAGTATGCCAGTATGCCACCTGCACGGCAAGCCTGGCAAGCTGCTCGTGTTGTATTTAATATGCCAAATACCAGTAACATTTATATTAGGTCATTCCCATGACCTAATATAATGGTTTGAGGCTCTTTATGTTCCTGGAGCAAGCAGATGCCTTTGGGTTCTACTAGCATGAGACAGGACATATGGAGATGCTACTGGTGCCTGCTCTAGTAAATAGATGATGAACGGGAAAATAGTGAGAGTGATAGTTGTATTAGGATGAAATATTAGTGCTCAAAGGGCCAGAGAGAAAGCTCAAGAACTGACTTAAGTACATGCTTTGCATGGAGGAGGTCCAAGTTTGATGATCCCTGGCACAACATGGGCCCCTGAACACAGCCAGGAGCAACCTCTGAGTACTATGTGTATGGTCCCCAAACCCCTCCAAAATAATAATCAAAACATTCAAACAGTCATCTGCTGTTGTCCAGGTTCAGACATTTCATTTTCTTTGGGAGGTACCTGGGGTACCAGCAGTACTTAGAGCCGAAGGGACGATACACAGGGCTGGGGAACAAACTTGGTAACTACATGCAAGGCAAGTGCGTCCCCCTGCACTAGATCTCCAGCCTCAGCCAGTTTCACTTTCCATGGTTTTAGCAACCCAACAAACAAAACAAAGCACCATGGTCAGCACTATACATATTACATATTTAAGGTATTTTGAGAGACCACATACACAGAAATTTTATCATGAGACATTTTTATGATAGTTTATAACTAGTTGTTTTTTTTAGTTCTCACATACCTAATTTATAGCTGAAACTTGCTATTGGTGTATATACAGGGGGAAGCAGTATGTGTGTAGGGTTTATGGCTTTACAGTAGCAGGCATCTTCTTCAGGTTAAGGAGGGGCTATTATAGACACTAGACATTTCCAAAGTTTAATTAAAGTGATAGAAGAAAGTAGTGCCTGAAATGTTTTTAAAAATACACCATCAGAAAAACTCAAAGTGCCTAAAAATGGTTATAATATATATATTAATATGCATATCCTTAGGTATCTATTGTGAGAGCTCTAAACTCTCTTACTAGGGGCAGGCTTACTGGGTGGTTGGGAAAATTGAAAATAATGGTTGGGAAAGTGTAAGGTGGTGGGATTTGTGTTGGAATATTGAATCTCTGTAACAAATCATCATGAACAACTTTGTAAAAAAAAAAAATAAATAAAATGACAAAAAAAATTTAAGCTCTCTTATTCTGGATTTCTCTCTCCTTTTCCTTTTTTTGGCCACAACAGGCAGTGCTCAAGGCTTACTCCTGGCTCTGCATTCAAGGATCACTCCTGGTGGGATGGAAGGACCACAGGGAATTCTGGGGATGAATCCAGTCTATGAAACACAAGACAAACACCCTGCCCACTGTATGTCCAGCCCTGGGGGGAATTTCTCTTTGACCTCAAGAAACAAAAGGTCATTTTTAATCCTGAAGCTTAGTTCCTTATTTGGAACACCAACAGACATTTCTTTTGTCCACTCAGACCTGCAGCTACCATGAACTAATTATTTGTAAGTGTGCTAAAAATTACAGATTCTTAGCCTCTACCTAGGACTTGATGAAAAGAATCTCAGTCAACTGAATTAGACAGCTCAGTGCTCAGGACGAATGGCTCCATGCCTCAGCTGAAGATGCTACTCAGGCATGCTGGTGCTGGGGATACCAGAACCATGCCTGGGTACTCAGTGGCCCCAGGGGGTGTACTCCGTGTTCGTCAGGTGGTCACATGGTTCTGTTAATGCGAAAGTGGATTCCTCCTGTGCTAGTGGGTTTTTGAAGAATTACATACAGAACTCAGAAATTTGAGAAAGTCAGTTTAATATAGAGGTTTCCAAGTCCCTTCCCCAAATATCTAGACTCTCTGTAACCTGTGAACGAATTCCTGGTCCTGTCCCATGCAGTCTGCTCACATCCCATGAATGATGGCACAGTCCTGTCCTGTACCGCCTCTCAGTGCCTGCTGCTGGGCCTTTCAGCTGTACCCCAGTGGTCCCTGTTGTCCTGTCGCAGCTTTCCTTAGTCTCCAGCATCTACCCTGTCCATTCGAGCATTTATACATGCTTGAGTTTTTAGGTGAGTACAAGAGAATCTCACCCACACGGCAGAGTCTGGAAAGCTACCCGTGTCGTATTTGACATGCCAAATACCAGTAACAATTATAGACCTCATTCCCATGACTTAATGGAATGGTTTGAGGCTCTTTATGTTCCTGGAGCGGCAGATGCCCTTGGGCTATCTCGCATGTGACAGGACGTATTGAGGTGTTACTGGTGCTCTCGAGCAAATCGATGATCTACGGGAAGACAGTGATACCCTATCCATGTGGGTGAGACTCCTGTGCTCAGTACCTTGCCCTGTACCGGGGCATTCGTGGCCTGCCTGAACCTGGGCTATCCTGGGCTTCCAACACCTACCGTAACCTGGGCCTCTGAGCGTGGCCCTTCCTGTTGCAGCCCTTTGCTTGGCCTTCCCTGGCCTATCCATACTGGGCCCTGTATTTGGGCATGCCACCCGACTTGATCCAAGGAGACAGGGAGGGAACCGATTGGGAGCAGCTGGCCAGAGAGAGGTCCAGTTCTTCTCTTCTCCTCTTATCTCCTCTCTCTTCTCCTCTCTTGTCTTCTCCTTCTCCTCTCCTCTCTCTGGGGAGGAGCCTGGGATTGCCTTTTATTTGTTGCCAAATTCCATCCCCAGGTTTCCTTTCTACATTTTGATTGACTACCTAGACCATAGGTGAGATTAACTACCCGAGACCTGGTGCTTTCCTACTTCGCCTCCTGCTGTATCAGTTCTAGGGACCTCATACAAGCCTCGTATTAATCCTTTGAGTATGCCTCTTATCTTCCACCCCCACCACACACCCCTCCCCAATGACGTTATTATGATAGGAGAGGGCAGATAATCTAACCCCCAAATAAATGGACATCATCAACAGAAATGAAATCTGTCCTAATCCTGTCTTTGTTCCCTCCAGTCAAAAGATCTGGAAGGAAGATAAAAGTTCTTTTCTTCCCTGTTCTTACAAGCTTGACGTTCCTTTTTGGTGCATGCATTTATGAGAGGTGAAGAGGACTGCCTCCCCAAATCAACCCATTGCGTGACCTGGAGACAGTCCAAAAACAGTAAAAACTAATTTTCCCATGAAATAACAGAAATTTGCACTGCTGACAAGTGAAGTCTTGGGACTTCTCGGGTACCCCTGCCACAGGAAGAGAGCTGATGAATTAACACTGTGAAGGGAAGCGGCCAAAAGCCTGGCTGTGATCCCATAGCAGGAGCCGGTGACTGCCTGACAGAGGGAGACTCTGGATCCAGCATGGGCTCATTGCTTCCTGTTTCCTTTGGTGTACTGTCATTAGCCAAAAAAAAAAAAAAAAGAAAAAGAAAAGAAAAGAAACCTCACAAGGAGCACAGTATTTGTCAGATAATAAACATAGTTTTAAAATTCATATTGCAATTTGGTAAATTCTTTTTTAAAATTATAAAAGATCATAAGTCTAAAGAAAACTCACCTACAGATCTCATTTTTTAAAATTTGGTGGGAGCACACCCATTTGTGCTCAGGGATCACTCCTGGCAGGGCTCAAGGGACCATATGTTATGCTGGTCAATTGCGGCAAGACAAACACCTTTACTTGCTGTACTATCTTTTCCTGCTCCAATGTTTTGCCTTTTTAAAATTTTTCATTTTATAAAGCCAAAGGTGCTACAAAATAGCTCACTCTTATTTCAACACCTGAAGCCATATTACTATTGTTAGCGAGAAAGTCGAATTTCCTGTGTTCTTGTGAACTGCATGAAAGATTGGCATACAAAACTCAGATGAAGTGAAGTTAATTTATTGTGCCGAAAAAGGTAGGTGATTCCAGGTCCCTCCCCAGATAACCAGGCCTCTCCGCACCCAGAGGTAATGTCTGAATTCTCTCCAATGCTGCCCAGTCCAGTGTATGACAACTTCCTCGTCCCTGTCCAGCTCCAGCCTAACTGGTCTGGTGAGTGAGAGCTGGCAAGAGAGTGAGCAAGCCAAGAGAGAGGGAAAGGTGGAGAGTGGTCCCCTCTCTGTCTTCTCTTGAGAGGGAGAGAGCTTGGGGCTACCTTTTCAAATGCCACCTCCAGGCGTCCCCTTTCTGACTGGCTGCTTGTTCCATGGGTGTGATAATTGGCTAAAAGTGGCCTTGATTTTCCACCCTAGTTTCACCTGAATCAAAGTAATCTGGTGTTCTCTACCCTGGCTCCAGCTATATCATTATGATCATTATTAGGATCAAAAAGATACCAGTATCAGTTGGATGACAGTCTTAGCTAGCTTGGGAGCGTTGTTCACAGCTTAATCTATTTACATGTTCTTAAGTCAAGGTTCATTCTAATGAGATCTCTCTTTTGTGTAAACACTGATAGAGGGGTGTGGCAGTTACAGAAGTCACCTGACTCCAAAAAACTTCTGACTTATTATACATCTACTAAGACTTCTATGTTATCTAGATTGAGCAGGACTCCTCTTTATACTCACTGCACCCAGTGTGGGACAGTTAGAACTTGCCAGGAGACTGCCACCCTGGCTATATTGAGACTATCTTTAAGATTCACTTGATCACTTGATCACTTGAATCCAGTTATTCATTGATTTGCTCGAGCGGGCGCCAGTAACATTTCCATTGGACCCTATCGCATGCCAATGCAGCCCAATGGCATCTGGTTGATTCAGGAATATGAAGAGCCTCAAACTGTTCCTTCAGGGTCTTGACAAGGAAGTCTGACCACCTTGTAGGTGGGCAACCACGTGATCTTTTGACATCCCGTGGGATCCAGTCGGTAACGGCTCTAGTCCAGTGGTTGTCTCCAAATTGCATTACATGTCCAGCCCATCTGATTTTCGATGCCTTGGCAAACGTGACAGTATCCCTGATTCTGGAATAGCGACGGAGGTCAGAGCTCCGGGATTCCTTCTCTCACTTGAGTGAGGCGTGATATTCTAAGCATAGCTCTTTCAATTCCTCTCTGGGAGACCCGAATAGCATTCTCATCCTGCTTTCGTAGGGCCCAGGTCTCTGAGGCGTATGTTAATGCAGGGAGAACAGTGGAGTCAAAGAGATGTGCCCAAAGCTGGAGGTTCTTTGTCCTTTTTAGTTATTTCTTCGATGCCTTTGAAGGCATTCCATGCCGCTCTCTTCCTCCTGCGCAGCTCAGGTTTTAGGTCGTTCATCATGTTGACTTCTCGACCTAGGTACACATAACTGCTGCATTCAGAGAATGGGGCCTCTAGAACTAGTTCATTTTTCATAAACATAGTTTTCTTTAGATTCAACTATAGACCTATCTTTCCACATTCTCGGTCAAAGTCAGCCAGCATTTGTGCCGCTTGGCTAATGTTTGGTGTTATTAGAACGATGTCATCAGCGAAGCGGAGGTGGTGTAGTTGCCGACCATCTATATTCACTCCCATTCCTTCCCATTCTAATTGTCGCATGATGTTCTCGAGGGTTGCGCTGAAGAGTTTTTGGTGAAATGGTATCACCCTGTCGAACCCCTCTTTTGACATCAATGATCACTTCTTTTAGAATGGTGAGATCCTGGTGGTGAATCCGTAATAAAGCTCACGAAGGATCTTGATGTATTGGGTTTGAATACCCTGTTTGACTAGGGCTTCGATGACTGCTTCAGTCTCCACAGAATCAAAAGCTTTCTTTAAGATTACAGAAAGGATCTATCTATCTATCTTTCAATAATCTAAGGGTCAAGAGAGCATGACCCTTTCAGTGTATATGGAGAACAAGATACTCAGAATCACCCTGGTGCAGATAATAAATAAGAAGGACCTTGTGGGTAACATCTAGATTACATGGAGTCCATGAAATTAAGATGTATTACTTTTATACATCTTAATGTATACAAGGGGCAGAGCTGCTACCATCTCTCGCTGTGCCCAGCTGATCATCAGGTGCCCAGAAGGGAAGGTGGGTTCTAGTCCTAGACTGCCATCCCAGCAGAGCCTCTGAAGATGACAAGAGCAACCCCCACACCATGAGGGGCTGCCATTTTCAAAATCTGGACTCCACAACTCATCAGAACTCCACCCAGCATAAAAGTCGATCTCTCCCTGTCTCACACAGCCACTTTGCAGCCGCAAGTGGTTCATCAATTAATGCACGATATGAAAACCTACTACAAGAGTATCCCACCCACATGGCAGAGCCTGGCAAGCTACCCGTGTCATATTTGATATGCCAAAAATCCAGCCTGAAGGAATGATTTGAGGCTCTTCATGTTCTTGGAGCGAGCAGATGCCTTTGCGCTACACTAGCATGTGACAGTACATATGGAGATGTTACTGGTGCCCACTCGAGCAAATTGATGAACAATGGGAAGACAAGTGATACAAGTGATACCTTATACCAGCCCCTTTCTCTCTCCAGTGTTTTACATAAGAGATAATCTCTGGACAAGTGGCTGGGGAGGCTGGAACTCGGCTCGCCCGGCCCAGCTGACTATGGAACCCCCAGGGAGGGCAGACGGGTTTTGGGAGTGGGCCCGTCACCTCTGGGTGGTCCCGGAAGCAGCTGGATGAGACTCGCCCATCACACTAGCCACCATTTTTGCTGTCCGGATGCTGGGAAACTGCCTCACGACCAGATTAACAGAGCAAAACCAGTTCGAGCCCAAGTCGAGAGGGCCACGCGGTCCATTAAAAATAGTGGAAACAGTAATGTTTTTTAATGCACTGCATTCCACGAAGAGCAGGAAAGTTTGGTGGGAGGGAGAGATAAAGAGCAGAGAAATGACATACAGAACCGCCAAGTAGTTGAGGTGTGGGAGGGGGAGGGAGGTGGGGACATTGGTGATGGGAGATGGGTTTGGGTGGAGAGATGGGTGTTGGAACACTGTAGAACCAAAACTCTACATGAGCACCTTTCAATTGTATGTCTAAAAAATGGTGTAATAATATTGGGGGGGGGGAATAATAAAATAAAATTAAATCCAAAAAAAAAAGAAAAAAAAAGAGATAATCTCTGAAGAAGGGATTAGTCCTTGGCATACTCCTTTGTTTATACCTATAATGGGTGTGGCACCACCCTTCTACCCTCTTCTATTATCTAGAAGCTGTTTAGGGTTCTTAGTTGACGGACTCTCCCTGCCAACAGTTAGGATTACTTTGGTATAGATAAGGGGACTGGATTTGAGACACTCGCCCCCTTTTTAGGTTGGACTCTTTTCTGGTAGAATCCTCTTTGGTGGGAGACTTGGAACCTCATGTATGGTCTAAGTTCTGACCAGAGCTAGAGTTCTTTCATTATATTGGATTGCAGTGGTAGAGCCTTTTTTGGAACTGCACCGGACTCAGCTTCTGACCCTAAGGATGAGTTTTCATCCGCTCCCCTAGTGGCCTTGGAGGTTGAAGAGAACTTCTGTCTCTGATACTGTTGGGGACCCTAGCGGCTCCCCCAACAAGTATCTATCAGATACTGTCAGAGTTCATCTTTATTCAATCTTTAAAACAAAAAAATTAAATTGGTTTTCTTTTTAAAATATTGTTTGCTTTTATAAAACTCTTTATTGCACAACATGAAATTTATTTCTATTCCAGGGACTTGAATATGCATACAAGAATGCAAAACGAAGATCCATGAAACTTCCAAACACTGGTCTGCAAGGAGTAGGAACTAAATTTTTCTTTTGTTATGGTGTGTGAGTGTGTGGTTGTAGGAGTGCTGCAGAACATCCCAAGTAGCACTCAGGGAGCCCATTGCTATGTGTGATACTTACCCTGCCATGTGATTGGCCTGATATGGGATGTGGTGTATCCCAGGCTCAACAGTATGGAGGCTACCAGGCCACACTCAGCAGTGCTGGGGGCAGTGTCAGGAACAGGACCTCCACAGCAAGCCACATGCTCCATCCCCTTAGACTACCATCACACCCTCTTTTGTGTCTTTTTTGAGGGGGCCTGGGGATTGAACCTGTATCAGCAGTGTGTAAGACAAGGGCCCTACCCACTGTACTATCTCTCTGGTTATTTTGTATCCTTTTAATGCTTACAATTCCCATTTGTTTTTACATCTTGAGCAAATTTGCTTTCCAAAGCATTTTTAATGTGAGCTATAGAATCTTTCCCAAAATACTATAGTTTCTGACCCTAAAATCCACTCTGTTTTGTAGGACTAGGGATAAGGTACACTGCATCACACACAGATCATGCAAATTCTAATGCAATGACCAATGTGTGAATAGACATTTGACTTATAATTTGATATACAATATATATGATGCTCTTTTAACTTTGTACTTTAACACTGAAGGAAAGCAAGAAGCTTGTAAACGACGGATTCTAGGCAGAGCTGAAAGCAGCAATTGAAGTACTAGCTAGAGCCAGTTGTTTATTTCTCATCCTGACCTTTGCTAATAGATTTTAAGCAGCTATGATTACAGGGTATTCAGCAACATTGCTGTCTCTCATGGAGGAACTCTGGAGATATACAGACAAGGATCATGAGTTGTCTAAAATCTCGATCAGACTAGATATTGTTTCCCACTGATGGTAGTCAGAACAGTTGGTGTTGTGGGGGAGCATGAAACAGAGAGAATAGAGGGGTCAGATACAGCTAAAGGGACTGGAGCACAGGATTTGTATACTGGAGGCCTGGGTTCAATCCCCAGTACTTCATGGTCCCCTGATTACTGTATTCATGACTAGCCATCAAATGCTGCCAGGTATGGTCACTCTCCAAGAAACACACACACACACACACACACATATACACACTCACTCACACACACAGAAAGTGAATAATTTTTTAAATGAAGGAAAATAATACAAATGTATGTTTAATAAAAAAATCCTAAGAGGAAATACAAAAAATGGAGATTAAAATAAAAGAATTTCTCAACTAGGAATAATATGGCCCCCTGAGGCTCCCCCCAAAATACTCTAAGGGGCTCACAGGTGAACATGATATGAATGCTGGAATTAGAAGGCCAACTGGTAGGATAAGGGGGCCACAGGAAGGACACAAGGTTAGAAAAGAAAGGAATTGAGAAACTCTGGTACAGAGAAGGCATTCTAAAAAGTTACGGCAGGGGCCAGAGCGATAGCCCAGCGGGTAGGGCGTTTGCCTTGCAAGCGGGCCGGCCTGTGCCGGCCTGGGTTCGATCCCTGGCATCCCATGTGGTCCCCCTGAGCATCGCCAGGAGTAATTCCTGAGTGCAGAGCCAGGAGTAACCCCTGAGCATCGCCGGGTGTGACCAAAAACAAAAAAAAAAAAAAAAAAAAAAAAGTTACGGCAAAATTAACAAGAAAGAGCAGTAACCTAGTGCAGCCAACCAAGCCAGCCAAGCTCTCTCTGCCCTGTGGGGCCTGGTTAGAATGGTTGCAGGTAGCAAGCCTCCACCTTGGGACGCAGCAGGTTTGTGTGGGCTGCTTTAAGGGTTCTTGGAAATAGTCCTATGCAGTAGGCATTCCTATGTCTCTCATGCTGGCCTCAATCGCAAATTCCAAACAGAGTAAGGAGCCCGAGGCTTTACGAAGGGCCAAGTTCCATTTCCCTGTCCTTCAGGAGACCCACACCTCCAGGAAGTGGTGCTTTACTGAGTTTAATACAGACAAGTTTGAAGACATACTGGCTGAAAAGTGGCTCATCACTGATAACTGTGGGGTAAACATACTCTAATCATGGGCCTCAGGACCAATGGCGGGCACTGCACTCCTGAGGGCCTTGGAACTGTCCCTCCACACAGTCCCTACTCCCTGACCCAGCCCCTCACCACCCCATCCCACCCCACCACTATAAATCCTGCTTCTTAACCAAAAAAGAAAAAGAAGGAAATAAAAAGAACAGCAACTCCAAATTTCTCATCAAAGTAAATTTATTTTTTAAACACACCATAAAAACTGCAAAGAACTCAATCTTCTAAAAATATAAATAGTTTCTGATGAATTACAGCTATTAATTTGCACAGAGTAATAATAGCCTTTGAACATAGCATATCTAACCTTAAAATGTTCATATCGTCTTCTATTTAGAGATGACTATAAGAGCATGCTACCCGCATGGCAGAGCCTGGAAAGCTACCCATGTCATATTTGATATGCCAAATACCAGTAACAATTATAGACCTCATTCCCATGACCTGATGGAATGGTTTGAAGCTCTTTATGTTCCTGGAGCAAGCAGGTGCCCTTTGGGCTCTACTAGCATGAGACAGGACACATGGAGATGTTACTGGGGCCCGCCCGGAGTCAATCGGTAATGAACGGGAAGACAGTGATACAGTGATACAGTGATCGTCTTCTAACTCTGTTGTGAGTTATATTTTCCTTCAAGGCACGGTGAATCCCGAGTTACTTCTTACAACAACAGAATATAGAAGCTGGAGGGTCATCTTCTAATCTGTATTTTCCAGAATTGGGCAGATCTTTGCACTCGGATATAAATGTACGAAGGTCAGTCTCTGGGAAGCCATTTTGTTGGTAATGCTATACAGAGGAGGGGAGATAAAGTTTCCATCAATAAATGCTCTAAAAAGACCTTTATTTAAAACATATCCTTTAGCAAGGAGGGGGTTTGTTCTATAATAGTTTAGTATTTATATTCAGGAAGATGTAGTTCAGGAAGATGTCACCTCTGGAGCCACTCCTGGGTGTGGCTGAGGCTAGGTATGTTCTGAGGGTCTGCAGCGGCACTGAGCACTCTGCACTTATGGTTCAGCCCAAGGGGACCTGGTAAACTGAGTCTGAACCTTCCTGCCAGGGGAGATTCCAGTCAGCCCTTACCCAGGTCTAGAAGTTTTTGCTACCACTCTGTCAGAGCCAGTGTCTATTTGGTTTGGGTTGTGTATGCGCAAGGCAAAAGCAGCTTCCCTGCTGTTTTGTCACTGCAACCCAGGGTCTGCAGAATAGTGTAAAACAGCCACAGATAGTCCAGCTGTTATAGGTTAAGAATGGTATTATTGAAGATGTGTGTGCATGTGTGTGTGTTCCTGGACAAAGATTTGAATGCTATGTGGGAACACACCTTTTTGGGGATCTTTCTTTTGAACAGACACCTTTGTCAAGTGATATAAATATATATATAAAACTTGATATATACATATCTATGTATATATATACACACACATATATATATACACACACATATATATAATACATATACATGTACAAGTGTCAGGTGCCTAATATATACACTTTTTTTCTTTTTGGGTCACACCCTGCAATGCTCAGGAGCTACTCCTGGCTCTTTACTCAAGTAATTACTCCTCGGCAGTGCTCGGAGGACCATATGGGATGCTGGGGATCGTACCTGGGTTGGCGCTGCAAGGCAAATGTCCTACCCACTGTGCTATCGCCTCCAGCCCTATATACACATACGCTGTCTCGTCTGTCTGTCTATATGTCTATCCGTCCGTCCGTCCATCGCTCATCCATCCATCCATCCATCCATCCATCCACCCATCTATCCATCCATCCAACTATCTATCATCTATCTAAATCAGTTTGGGGTCTAAGATCTCTAGAATGCACCTGGCAAGAAAGAATCAGAAATAGTTTAACTAGCCCGTTAACAAGTATGTAAGAAAGAGATTATCATCTGAAATATGGTGTCACACTTGTCATGGAATTTTCAAGTGAGGTTACTCATATACTTGAAAGTCACCCTTGAGTTTTCTGCATGCAGTTAAAGGTAGTGAAGTTTGGGGGGGCACCATAGAGTGGGGGGTTCAGATGGGTGCAACTACATACTTTTCTGTCACAATGGTAACTATCAACACACAACTGTAAGTGATGAAGACATTTGGTTCCTAAAGTCCCTGTAATTATCAACTCATAATTATATAGAAATATCCAGGGAGATTTAGTCTGACTTTCCACATTTCGAACTACTGAACTGATTTTGAAAAGATTGCACATGAGAAGCTAAGAGATAGCACAGGGGTGAAGGTGTATGCCTTGCACGTGACCTACCAGGCTCAAACTGGCACCACCAAATCATACCTTGAGCATCACTAGGTATATCCCCTGAAGGCCCTAAGCACTGCCAGGGTGACCCGGTAACTCCCAGCATTGCACTGAGCCAGAGGTTTGGTTGTCTGAGATTTGTTGATAGGGGCCCTTGAGCCACCTGAGCTCTGATTGGGAGCTCCAGAATAAGTCTTATGTGAGAATGACAATATGAGGGGGCAGAGCAATAGCACAGTGGGAAGGGTGTCTGCCTTCCATGCAGCAGACCCAGGTTTAATCCCCGATATCCATATGGCCCCCAAGCCCCACTAGAAGTGATACCTGTTCTCAGAGCGAGGAGTAAGCCCCTGAGTACCATTACGTGTGCCCCAACCAAAAAAAAAAAAAGAAAACAAAAGAATTGTATCTTTTCAAAGTAAAGCATACACAGCTTGTCCTTGACATATCAGAACCTTACTGTCTTGAAGACTGGCTCAGAGTGTAATGCCTTGCAGGGTCTTGCAAAAAAAGAGATGGGGTTTTTTTTGCAGCATATTCCAAATAAATAAGTCAGTGAACAAGCCCTACACAAAATTTTAGCTTTCTGAAAGGATGTTTACTTCACTACACCTATTGATCCTTGCAGCCCTAATAAAAAGCTGTTACTGTCACTGTCTTCCCCATATATCATCGATTTGCTTGAGTGGGCACCAGTAACATCTCAATACATCCTGTCACATGTGAGATAGCCCAAGGGCATCATCCCTCTCCAGGAACATAAAGAACCTCAAACCATTCCATCAGGTCATGGGAATGAGGTCTAAAATTGTCACTGGTATTTGGCATATCAAATATGACATGGGTAGCTTGCCAGGCTCTGCCATGCAGGTGGGATACTCTAGTAGTCACCTCAAAGCTCAAGCAATTATTGAACCGCGCAGCTACTAGGATGTTTAATCAGAGGCATAGTTTTCCACACTTATAAACAAAAGTTCTGTACTCAGGAATTACTCCTGGTGGTGCTCAGGGGACCATATGGGTTGCCGGGGATCAAACCCGGGTCGGCCGCATGCAAGGCAAATGCCCTACCCGCTGAACTATCGCTCCGGCCCCAACAAAAGCTCTATTTATATTTCTTTTCTGTTTTTATTAATACTCAAGCCCTTCTGTCCTACTCTGAAAAATGAACAACTCATCAAATATCCATCCGTCTCACTGCCAAAGGCACTATAATTTGTTGACATATCATAAATTCTGAGAAATTATCCTGGCACTTAATGAACCTACCTTAATTGTTTCATATGTATCAGTGATAAGGGCAATGAAAAGACTTAAAATCATATATATAAAGAGGCTGATGAATGAGTAGAGGTAAATTCTGCTAAACAGCCAAACCAAGTAACTCTTCTGCTGCATTCTTGCAAATGTGTTAAACATATCGTCTCCATTTATCAGAGAGAAAAGGCACTCAGAGACCATATTCAGAGAGCGGAACTAAAACAAAAAAGAAAAAGAAAAAGAAAAAAATCACTTATTCCATGCTCTTTCCCAATGGAGTCTTTGTCATACCATATGCAAATTAATGGGAGTAGATACCCCCCTATGTTTCGACAGATAACCCAATAACTGTAGGCATTTGCTTTGCCATGTACATAATAGGTATATACCTACTAGCTTTCCTTGAATAACCTTTCTTGATGCTCTTCTTAATAGAAGTCAGTTGAGTTGAAGATGTTATGGGCTGGTCCACACCCCCTGTGCTCCACCCTGACCTGTTCCTCCCTCTCTCTGCAAGAAGTCATTCTTGAAATGCTTCTGCAGAGAAACCTCGGGCCCCAGTCCATATCCAGGCATGTGTGTGCTTCCTCATTTGAAAAAAGATTTATAGTCATTTGCAAGCACATATTTTGTATAAATTAGGTGTATAATAAAAAGAGATTCATTATTACCTGAAGCATTAGATGTCTTGGGCAGAAACGAGAATAAACACTGGGCCTGAAAACGTAAGCCCCTGTTTGTCAAAAGAGGACAAATCCTATGGAGCAGCCAATTCAAATCTAAAAGGTAAGGGGTGCATTTGTATTGGGGGTTACACCCAGTGGTATTGGAAGGTCACTTCCAGGTGTGCTCAGAGATTGCTCTGTGCTGGAGATTAAAGCCAGAGGTCCATGCAGGCAAAATTCACCCTTCATTTGCTTCTCTTATTTAAGTTTCTCCCATGTTTGATAAGGGTTCTTAGGGCCAAGGAGATAGCACAAAGGGCTAGAGTGCATGTTTTGCACACAGGGAGGCTCAGGTCCAACCCTCAGAGCCATATGATCCTCCAGGCATTGTCAGCAGCAGCCCTGAGCACAGGACCGGAAGCAAATTCTGAGCAATGTC
>JAJIBD010011938.1:0-34164 GCA_021461705.1 Cryptotis parvus
CAAACTGCGGAGATTTGACTTCCGGTGCTCTGCCACTCACTTCACTTTCCAGCTTTTTTATACTCTTTGTTCTAATAGTTTCTTTACTAGCCTGACAAAGTGACTTGTTCTAACCGTTTTGTAGGAACGGGAGTCTCAGCCACAGTCACAAACAGCAAGCCAGGAGCAGCTGCCACGTGGCGTCCCCTTTGGCAGGAGGAAAGGGAGATAACAAGAGCCAGGCTCGGTAGCTCTGTTTTCTTTCTTTCTTTTTTTTTTTGCTTTCTTTTGCTTTTTTGCTTTTTTTGGATCAGGGGTTTCTCCTGGCTCTGCACTCAGGAATTACTCCTGGCGGTGCTCAGGGGACCACCGATCACCGAGCACATGGGATGCCGGGGGATTGAACCCAGGACGGCACAGGCCGCAAGGCAAACGCCCTACCCGCTGGACTATCTCTCCGGCCACTCTGTTTTCTGAGCATTAAGACATCAGGGGTACAGCGTGAAGACTGGACTCCCAATCTAGGGATGTTCCCTGAAGCCAGAAAAATGCCCAGCCTGGAACCCGGCTCCTTCCTGCAGACCAGCCTCCCTTCTGCCCCTGGCAAGCCCAGGGTACTTTACACTGCTCCATCCATCCTAGCAATGGGCCTGGGCTGACCCACTGGTTTTTTTTTCTGACCTTTATTTCCACTCCTCCAAATCTCCCCTCAGAGAAGGGAACTTCACAAAACTTTTTCAGCAAACGTTTCACAAAATATTACCACTTGACAAATACCAGTGAATTCAACTTTTGCAAAGTGTTAAACACTTCAACAGATTTTTTAAAATACCGCTTTCTTGTACTTGTGGTCCAGAACAAAACCAATGAACAAAACCAATGAACTAAATAAAAATAAAGTTTAGGGATTGGTAAGATAATACTGCAGGCAGGTTCAATCCCCGTGCCGGGTATGGTCCCTGGAGTACCATCAGGAGTTATCTCGGAGCACAGAATTAGGAGTAAGTCCTGAGTACTTCCCAGTGTGGCCAATAAATCAAAATGAATTCATTAATTTTAAATAAAGATTGTAGACCAAAGTGTGGTCACAAGAAAGGAAGGGGTAGGAATGTAGTTAAGTCAGGTAAAAAGTTTCTAAATTTCTAGTGAAAGAACAAAATGGACCTTTAGTGGTAAATTTAGTGTAGTGTATGTAGACTTTGATTTATAACTATGGAACATTTGAAACTTTTATGTTGTAATAAATATTATTTCAATTAAAATTTTAAAGAGTGGAGAAAGTGGAAATAAAAGTTCTCACAGCTACATTTTTTTTGGGTTTGTTTTGGTGCCACACTTGACAGTGCTCAGGCTTATTCCTGGTGCTGTGCTCAGGGATCACTCCTGGCAGGGCTCAGGGCGCCATAGGGGTGATACTGAGTATTGAACTAGGGTCCTGCCAGGTACAAGGCACATGCTCTACCCCTGTACTGTCACTTTGGCTGGTCTAGTTAGAACTAAATTGTAAGTGAAACTTACGGGCCAGACTGATAGCACAGCGGGTAGGGTATTTGCCTTGCACGCAGCTGACTGGGGTTCAATCTCCAGCATCCCATATGGTCCGGGAACACCTTGAGCATCATGCTTGGGTGTGATGCATAAAAACAAAAGAGAAAGAAAGAAAGAAAGAAAGAAAGAAAGAAAGAAAGAAAGAAAGAAGGAAGGAAGGAAGGAAGGAAGGAAGGAAGGAAGGAAGGAAGGAAGGAAGGAAGGAAGGAAGGAAGGAAGGAAGGAAAGAAGGAAGGAAGGAAGGAAGGAAAAAAAAAGAAAGAAAGGAAGGAAGAAAGAAAGGAAGGAAGGAAGGAAGGAAGAGGAAGAAAGAAAGAAAGAAAGAAAGAAAGAAAGAAAGAAAGAAAGAAAGAAAGAAAGAAAGAAAG
Source organism: Cryptotis parvus (assembly GCA_021461705.1). NCBI lineage: Eukaryota > Metazoa > Chordata > Mammalia > Eulipotyphla > Soricidae > Cryptotis > Cryptotis parvus. The sequence continues at coordinate 1,896 of JAJIBD010011938.1, forward strand.
AAAGAAAGAAAGAAAGAAAGAAAGAAAAGAAAGAAAGAAAAGAAAGAAAGAAAGAGAAAGAAAGAAAGAAAAAATAACATTAGAATAGACCTATATTTTTGAGGGTTTTTTTGTTTGTTTTTTTTTTTTTTTTTTTTTTTTTTTGCTTTTTTGGGTCACACCCGGCAATGCTCAGGGGTTACTCCTGGCTCTGCACTCAGGAATCACTCCTGGCGGTGCTCGAGGGACCATATGGGATGCCGGGATTGAACCCGGGCCGGCAGGCCGGCCGTGCAAGGCAAACACCCTACCCACTGGATTATCGCTCCGGCCCCCATCTACTCCTTACTCTTTAAATGCCATTTTACACCGGGTTAAGTCTAGAGGATCTTGACCAGAACAGGAAGAACAGGCAGGGTGAGTATTCAGCGTTGTGATCAGAAGGGTGCTGGTGCAGACTGAGTTTCTCGTTGATACAAAACTGCCTGACACCTCAAAAAAGAAAGTGCACAGCAACTGTCTCTGTCTTAAATAGTCTTGAAGCAAGGCAGGGCAGATGCTACAGAGAAAAACCCCAAGAGATACAGCTGGATCCCGGCCAGAACTGGAGGCACAGTCAGTTGGCTGACCAGATGCTCTCAGGAGGAGCAGGAGCCACAGGTCCTCCAGCCTGCCCCAGAGGGACTGGAGGAGGGACTGGAGGGATAGTACAAAGGGTAGGGGGCATTTGCCTTGCACACAGCCCACCTGGGTTTGACCCCGCAGAACACCGCCAGAAGAATTCCTGAGTGCTGAGCCAGGAGTAACCCTTGAGCATTGCCGGGTGTGACTGCCCCCCCCACCCCACCCCCACACACACACAAAAAAAAAAAAAAAACAGAGGGATTGGAGGACAATGCTACTTTTGCTCAAGTGAAGATCCCGGGGCCCAGAAAGAAGCCACAGGAAGTGAATGAATCAATGCTGAGAAAGTGCCTGTACAACCTCTCCCCTGCTAATGCAAGAGCAGGAGAGGGAGGATGCCCCAGTTGGGCATCTACAATGACTCACGGACAGTTCTGGGTAATGAAAACAGAAGGTTGGGAACTCAATCGTGAGTCATTTTGCCAATCATGAGGCCTTGAAACTCCATTTGCTCAGGGACTCAGTGATAGCACAGCAGTGAGGGCGTTTGCCTTGCTGACCGGGTTGGATCCCCGGCATCCCATATGGTCCCCAGAGCACTGCCAGGAGTTATTCCTGGGTACAGAGCCAGGAGTAACCCTGGAGCATCACCAGCTGTGACCCAATAAAAAGAAGAAAGTCATTCACCCATTCAAAAACAAAACGAAATGAGATTTCAAAATATTTCCCAGATTCTGTTTTACAGATCTTTGATCCACTGGAATCCTCTTTTTGCTTGCACATGCTTTTCTGATATCAGCACAAGTTTGAAGACCGGTAGGTGTCTTTGTCTTTTGCAGTGTGATTCAAATCACAAGCATAAGTGTTTGCTTCTTTTTGGGAGGCGAGGGGTGGGGGAGGAGAAGGAAGGGATCTCTGCTCAGGGTTCACCCAAGACAGGGCTTGAGACTGAATGCAAGACAAGTAGCTAATCCCCTGAACTATTGCTCTGGGCCACTATAGTATTATTCTTATAAAAGAATCATAAACAGGGTCCAGAGTGATAGTGCAGTGGGTAGGGCGTTTGCCTTGCATGCTTTCGCTTGGGTTCGATCCCTGGCATCCCATATTATCCCCAGAGCCTGCCAGGAGTGATCCCTGAGCATAGAGAGAGGGAGTAAGTCCTGAGCGCAGCCGGGTGTGCTCCCCTCCCCAATCATAAATAAAATAGCTGTAATCACGTAACTGATTGTTGCAATGACTTTCAAGGTCTGTGTTACTTATGCCCCATCTGATAACTTTAATAGAGATGCGGGCATCTTTGGTAGAGATACAGGGAAAATACCCTCCTACTTATTGGTCTGGATCCCCAAAGTGTGTATTTTGCTGACCCTAAGTTTGAATAACCTACAAAGGAGCTGAGTTACTACCTCTAGACAAGCTTCTAATGTACCCCAAAAGTAGATGTATGTGGGTGGGGGGATATTTGTTACATATTTGTTTCCACAATAAAATTGTTAAAAATTAAGATATAAAATGTGATAAGGACAGTTACTGGCTGATACCTGAGTCGCTTCATTTGAGCTCTCCAGGAAAAAGTGGCCTTTGCATTTGGTGATGTCAGAGTTGGGTCATCTGAGTCCACATTTTACATTCTGTCCAACAACTTATATTATTGGGGGAAAGGGAGCCCGGGGAGATAGTACAGTGGGTACAGTACTGCCTGGGGTTGATGCCTGGGCCCCACCAGGAGTCATCCCTGAGGGCAGAGCCAGGAATCAAAAAACATATTTTGGGGTTGGAGCGATAGCCCAGCGGGTAGGTTGTTTGCCTTGCACGAGGCCAGACTGTGCCGGTCTGGGTTCGATCCCCAGTATCCCATATGGTCCCCCAAGCACCGCCAGGAGTAATTCCTGAGTGCAGAGCCAGGAGAAACCTCTGAGCATCGCCGATGTGACCCCCCCCCAAAAAAAAGCAAAAAAAAAAAAACATATGTTGAACTATATTGTGGGGGCTATACAGGAGCAAGGCTCTTGCCTTTGCACATGGCTAACACTTGGTTGGATCCCCGCAACACACTGGGTAACCAGAGCTCTGTCAGGGGTGATCCTCGAGTGCAAAAGCCAGGAGTAAGCCCTGAGTACCTCTGGAGTGTGTTCCCCCCCAACACACACACACACACCTGCAAAGCCAGGAGTAAGCCCTGAGTATCTCTGGAGTGTGTCCCCCTCACACACACACACACACACCTGCAAAGCCAGGAGTAAGGCCTAAGTCTCTCTGGAGTGTGTCCCCTTCACACACACACACACACACACACACACGCACCTGCAAAGCCAGGAGTAAGCCCCGAGTCTCTCTGGAGTGTGTCCCCCTCACACACACACACAACACACATACACCTGCAAAGCCAGGAGTAAGCCATGAGTATCTCTGGAGTGTCCCCCTCTCTCTCTCTCACACACACACACACACACATACACACATACACCTGCAAAGCCAGGAGTAAGCCCTGAGTATCTCTGGAGTGTGTCCCCCGCCCTCTCTCTCACACACACACACACACACACACACACACACACACACACACCTTATTGCTGGGCTGGGAGATGGCTCAAAGGGCCAGTGCATGTTTTACGTGCAGGAGCCCCAGCCTCCCTCTCTGTATTGGTACCCCCAGTACTGCTGAGTGCGGGCGCTCTGAACTAAAAACACAATGCAGTGTTGTATAGCTAGCATTATATACGTACAGATAGAGAGCCTGTATCATTATTTCAGACAGGCTTCAAAGGTCTTTCCCTGACTTTCTAGCAAGCCATCCCTCCCGCTCTCATCTTTCCCACCTCATACTGCTGTACTCAGGGCAGCGGTGGCACAGGAGTAGATGTTTGGGCAGACAGGGTGAGCGAGGGAAGGCTGGTGAAGTCCCAGGGCCTCTCATTCCTAGAGAAACTGGGTTTTCTCCAGGGTAGCTGAGTTCCTAGGAGCTTCTAGAGGTGGGTCCCCTAGGACCCCAGGATGACTCAGACAGCTCCTCCTGGCTAGAGAAGATCAGCCCAAAGTGAAGTATAGGGGCAGTTTTTCAGGGATGCAATACCCAGACACAACCCATAGGCCATTCCTGGAGAGACACCCCATAAAGGCCCAGGGAAAGATCCTGGGTCCCTCAAGGACGCCTGTCCGCATTCAGAGGGACACATCACTACCCTAGTCTGTGCAAGAACCAAAGGCATGTCCAGATGTCCCTTACTGGATCCAAGCAGAAACTGTTTATGCTTTGCTGCCCAGGTACCATGCTCAACAAACTTTCCTCCAAGGGCCGGAGGGATAGTCCAGTGGGTAGAGCGCCTGCACTCATCCAGCCAGGCTTGATCCCTGGCATCCCACATGGTCCCCTGAGCATCACTGGGAATAACCCCTGAGCATTGCTGGGTGTCACCCAAAAAGTAAAAGCAAGAATAAACCTTCTCCCTCCAGAGGGCTCAAAATCTGAGGACTCTGAATTCCTACAATGCTGGAGTGTGGGGTCATAAAACACCTACAAGTTCTGCATAAATCGTCACTGTCTACATGCTTTGAGCAGCCTTAGCCCACCATCTGGTGCAGCCCACATGCGACCCCCCAATCTCTTACTAGAGATTCACCTTCTATCATCTCACAACGTCAGAATTAACGGTGGGAGAGGAGGGAAGTGAAGCTTAGTTCATGTCTATTTCCAAAACCAAAGAGACCACCCTGTCACTGTTTCTTAAATCCTAAAGAACTGCACTTTAGCCGGAGTGATAGCACAGCCTTAGGGCATTTGCCTTGCATGTGGCCGACCAGGGTTCGCCTCCCCAGCATCCCATCTGGTCCCCCAAGCAGCGCCAGGAGTAATTCCTGAATGCAGAGCCAGGAGTAACCCCTGAGCATTTTTGGTGTGACCACCCCCCCAAGAAAAAAAACCCTGCACTTAAATGGCCTGAGAAGCTCCAGGCAGTCTTCTTCCACTTGCTTCCTTTTCTTCACCTTTACCAAGTGCCTCTCTCACACATGTGAAGTTTTCACATAAACTGGGTGTGCATAAACCACGTTGAGAACTCCGTATGTTAATGTGCAGCAAAGGTCAGAGGTGAAAATAATTTACCATGCTTTCAGAAGCAATCACTTGCTAGGACGAGCTTGAGGAAGGCCAGCCTGCAATGGCTGTGGCCCCCAAAATTGATAAGCTAGCTAATGCATCCCCATTGAGGCCAAATGCACCAAGATTGTTCTAGAATTTTGCCCTCCTTTTCCCACCTGCATCTGGGATTCCTCCCTCCCTACCACTTTTTCTTCTTCTATTTTCTGCTTTTCTCCATCTTCTGAATTTGGTTAGCGGTAACAGCTCAGGGTGAGCTGAGGCCCTTGGAGCTCCCTGGTATGTGCTAAAGTGGAGCCTGTGATCAGAAGTGAGCAAGTCTGCAAAGTGTAGCCACTGTGTACCTGGGCAGGCATGGGCCGGCAGCATACAGGGCAAACACCCTACCTGCTGGGCTATCGCTCCGGCCCCCACAGTCTGGGAGCTTTACCGTGTGGGCCCACAGAAGAATGTGGAAACAAGAGCACTCAAAATCCAAAAAAACCTGAATTAGATGGTAGCCATAACTTGGGTGAACTAGACGTAATTGCCTCTCAGCCTACTATGCCTGCCAATATTCTCTAGAAATTTCCACCCCGAATATCTCTAAGATTCAGGGACTCCTGGAAGACACACCCCCTGCCATGTTTTGCAGGACGCCAGTCATTTCTGTTTAACTAACCCCTTCAAAGCTGTTTTTTTTTTTAATGTATGTATGTATGTATGTATTTATTTATTTATTTATTTTTTTTTTGGGTCACACCCGGCAATACTCAGGGGTTACTCCTGACTCTGTACTCAGGAATTACTCCTGGCGGTGCTTGGCGGACCATATGGGATGCCGGGGATGGAACCCGGGCGGGCATGGCCGCGGCAGCGTACAAGGCAAACACCCTACCCACTGGGCTATCGCTCCAGCCCCCAAAGCTGTTTTAAACTGTGTCCGCTGGCTTCATTTTTCTCGATGATACTTTCAATAGGGAATTATAATTTCAGACCATCAGAACAAATGAAAGTTCTTCTATGGCAAAACAGTGTGAGGAAGCTGTTAACGCCCACCAAGCTTTTGCCAGGAACATGTTTAGTGTCCAGAGAGCTCTTCCCTCCTCCCTTGCAAAGGGAAAGAGCAGCACCTGAGCTCAAGGCAAGGGCAGTACCTGGCACAGGAAATGCAAATCATGTGTCCCTGGATGTCTCCCTTGGCAAAATCAGGATCAAAAGGCCCCAACTACAGCGTGTGCCAGGAATGGATCCTGACTGGAGCTCCTGGCGCTTCTGCTTCTGAAGGTAGCTGAGTGCTGGCCTCCCCGGAGCTGGAGCTGCACTGAAGGAAATTCAAGAACTCTTCGCTGGAGAGGGTTAAAAAGATCATCTCAGGGGGCGGAGCGATAGCCCAGCGGGTAGGGCGCTTGCACTGGGCGGCCGGCCCATGCCGGCCCAGGTTCAATCCCCAGCACCCCATATGGTCCCCCGAGCACCGCCAGGAGTAATTCCCTGAGTGCAGAGCCAGGAGTAACCCCTGAGCATCGCCGGGTGTGACCCCAAAAAAAAAAAAAAAATCATCTCAGCTTCCCCTTATGGTTCTCTGAACAGCAGGGGTGAAAAACACAAGAGAATTCTAGCAAAGAACCACCAATGCTTTTTAAAAAATAGTTTTTTAGGAGTGATAGCCCAGCGGCTAGGGCGTTTGCCTTGCACGAGGCCGGCTCCTGTTGGCCTGGGTTTGATCCCCGGCATCCCATATGGTCCCCCGAGCACCGCCAGGAGTGATTCCTGAGTACAGAGCCAGGAGAAGCCTCTGAGCATTGCCGGGTGTGACCCAAAAAAGCAAAAATAAATAACTAGTTTTTTTTAAAAACCTCTATGGAAAAATATTACATGCAAACTGTCCATGGATTCTCCCCAAACCTTCCAAACCACAGGAAATACATTAGCCAAGTAGGCAATTAACCTGTAAGAGCAAAAAATGTTCTTTTTGAAGTTGTAGATGCTAAGATTCATTACAAGCTTAAGGTCACCATGCACATTTTATTGGATTCATTCCCATGAGTACTTAGAATTATTTTAAATCTCAGCAACACTACTTCCCCAAGGCGCACACACGCAAGGATTAAAAGGCAAGTTCAGCTTTGAGACGGAGTGCCAAGGCTCCTGGTAAAATACAAACCAGATTTTAAACAAAGAAAGCCCAAACACCTTTCTTAGGCAATGTCAAAATTCAACTAAAACCATTTATAAAATAAAAAAACAACTTTCTCTCATGGAAGTTGATTTAAAAAAAATTCCAAAACCCCGTGTTTAGAAATAACGTTTGTTTAGACTCAGGTGAAATGAGCAAGGCTCATTCCTGCCTTTATCCCCTTCCCCGCAATAAAAATCATATAGATATCCTAATGGTCGATTTGAGACTTCTCCCTTAAATCCTTCCAGCCTATTATTCCAACAGAATGAAGAAAAAATTCACAGTAGGTACAAATTTAAGCATCACCATTAGAATACCCGTACAGTTGCGAAGAGAGAGCCCAAACACTGAGGAACTGAGGGTACAGTAAGAAAGCACGTGTCCGGATTTTATTTTAAAGATTAAAAACACACCATGGATAAAGAAAAAAAAAAAGGTTTTCTTCGATCAATAAAACTTCAGGAAACGGATCAAAGAGTTCTGGGGCCCATTGGAAACGAGTAACCTTGGACGCCAACCTGGTTTTGCGCTTGCAAACCGCGGTCCACGAGCATCCGCAGCACTGACCCACCCTGGAACTCACTGCATCGTTCAGCCCCAGCAGTCCACGCGGCAGATGAAATAAATTACCATAAATTAGATGCCGAACTGGCTTCAAAACGAAATATTCTGAAGCTGAGGATTTCCTTAGCTCCTCTGGGAAGTAGGGGGGAAACTGTGCTTCTGGCCTTCGGGTTGGGAATTAAGGGGGCTGGGGGCGCCCTGTCAAACGTCCGGGTAGTTGCAGTAATAGACGGCCGAGCTGGCGTCCGACACCACGGAGGACAGCGCGCCCTGGCCGTCGGGGGAGGCTGGCGCTGGAATCGTGGCCCGGGTAGGGCAGCCCCAGGTCGGGCTTACACACGAAGTGCAGGTACTGTTCGAATTCTGTGCGGTCGACCTCCCCGAGGAGCTCGGCTGGCTGGCTGGGGTCGGCGCCATCGCGGCAGGGCAAGGCCTCCGGTGGGGGCGACGGCTGCCCCGGGCCAGGCTGCGGGGGCGGCGGGGGCTGCAGCGGGAAGGCGCGGGCGCCGGCGGCCGCGGGCGAGCCCACCGCGCCGTAGTACATGTGCAAGGCGCTGGGGGCGCCAGGAGGCCCGGCATGGCGGGTCCCGCCGGCTCCGCGCCCAGTCGCGAGAGTGTAGGGCGCCGCCCGACGGCTCCGCGGGCCCCGCGTAGTCCAGGGACTGCGCGTAGCTATAGGCGCCGGGCGCGGGGCAGTCCCCGGGCAGCGGCGCGGCGAAGAAGGCCGGATCGGGTTCCAAGCCATCCAGCGGGGACGTGTCGGGCGTGGGCAGCGGGTAGCCGTCGAGCGGGGGCGCGCCCAGTCCCTGGCAGTCGCGGTAGTGGCCGCCCAGGTGCGGGGGCAGCAGCGGCGGTCCCGCGGGGTAGCCGGGCTCCGGGAAGGGCAGGCCGAGGCCGTCCATGGCAACGCGGGGCCCGTCTGTGCTCAGCGCTGCGGCCGGCGGCTCGGCGAGCCCTGCAGGAAGCCGCCCTCCACCCGCTTGAGCCGCTTCACCTGCTTGCGGCGCCGCGGCCGGTATTTGTAGTTGGGGTGGTCCTGCATGTGCTGCACGCGCAGCCGCTCGGCCTCCTCCACGAATGGCCGCTTCTCGGCCAGCGTCAGCGCCTTCCACGACTTGCCTGCAAAGTGGGGCACGGCAGGGTGAGAGGGACGCGCGGGATTCACGCGCCCGGGGGGCTCCCTCGCGCCCTGCCTCCTCCCGCTCACCCCAATGAACAGGGAGTGAGCTCCGGAGTGCAAGCCTGGGGTGGGGGCGGGCCTCTGGCTGCGACGGGACGTTCGGGATCCCGGCGGGTGGCCAGAGCTCGCTAAGGACCCTGGAGGACGTTCCCTCCCTCCTGTTCACCCTCCCGGAGGGTTTTCCCACTGCCTCAACTCCTGCTGGTACCTGGAGTTAGAAAGAAAAAAGATCTTGGCCCCTGAGAAGAAGTTGTGTCTGAGCGCGGGAGGGTGGGGGGGCATCCTGGCACTTGTAGCGCCAACGCTCAGGAACGCGGTCACCCCGCGCCCCGGGTCATCACCGGGCCCCCGAGTAAGCAAGTTAGTGAAGTCCTTGGCCTCGGGAAGGGATGCCCGTCCCCAAGAGCACCTCCCCGGCTCGGGCGTGGGGACCCCGACCCGGCCCCGCGCAAGCACCCACCTAGCATCTTGCTCAGCTCGGCGTTGTGCAGGTCCGGGTTCTGCTGCGCCAGGCGCTTGCGCTCGTCCTTGGCCCACACCATGAAGGCGTTCATTGGCCGCCGGATGCGAGACTCGCCTTTGGCCCGACCCGCCGCCCCGGCCGGGGGGCCCGCTACTCGCGGTCGTCTCGCTCTTCGCCTTCATGTCCTGGAGGGGACTCAGCGACTCGGCCCAGGGGCAGGGGGCCCAGCCCGGCCATCACCGCGGGCAGTGCGCTCCGGCTGCGACTCTGGCTCTGGTCGTCACTGGCGTAGCCCGCATCGGGGCTGCTCATGGCGCTCCAGCCCTGCCCAGCGCGCTCTACCACCCTCCGCCGGACACGCCGCCTCCCCGAGGCGAGGCGGGGGAGGTGGACAGCGCGGGAGGGAGCTGTCTCGAGTCTCCGAAATTCTGAGCGGCCGCGAGCGGGCGTTACAGGCGACGCGGGTGTAAGCAGTGACCCCCCCCGCCGACCCCGCGACACTGCGCCGCCCCGGGCCGCCGGGCCTTTTCTGCACCGACTCGGCCAATGGAGAGGGGGGGGCGGGCCGGCCGGAGACTTCGCCCACGCCCAGCCAGCGGCCCGGTCCCGCGTCCCCGCACTGCCCCCGCCCGCCCCTCTCTCCCCCTCCCCCGGTCCCGCGCCGGGAGCTACACCTGCCCCCGGGAAAACTGGCTGGAGCCGGGCCCTGGCGCCACGTCCTCGCCACGGGTGGGGTGGGGGTTGGTCCTGAAAATCCCTGAAAATTGGGATGTTGCTTTGCACCACGGCGAGCAAGTCATCGCAGGCTCACCTCAGCGCCAAGAAGTCACTCCTAGGAGCAAAAGGGTTTTCAGTGGGGTAGGAAAGGGGGCGATTTAATTTCCTTTCAAGCGCCCCCGGGGTTGCTTTCTTCAAGTTGGTTTTGTCTTAAGCGGGAAACGGAGTTTGTGATAAGTTTTTAAAAAACTTCATCTCTTCATAAGAACTCCACTTGGTGGTTGTGTGATATTCAAAGTGGTAAGTTCGGTTGTGTGGTATTCAAAATGGTTAATTCCGAAGCGAATTCGATTTACTAAAACAAGATCATCGGAAAACTAGCCAGTATCGGTGACGAGCCGGCCCTTGAAAACTGGAAAATAAACTACTTGATAAACAGAAGAAACTATTTCCCTAAATATTGGAAGGAGTCAAGGCTTGGTTTCCATTTCTAAAATGTGGCAAATTACATGACAATATTTATGTAAATGCCCAAGTCTGTGTGGAGGGGAAAGAGCGATCCTCCAGAGCAGCAAAATAGCTCCTGCGGTCACTTTAAGGTGCTAAATCCTGCGTTTCTTCGAACTGAGATACAAACCTCAGTCACTACTAACCCGATTTAGACAGGAGAACCCTATCTGGGACTTTTTTTTTTTTTTCCAACAAGCCTTGCGTCGCGTTGCATGGTAGGCTCTTGTCTAAACACACTCCAAATATCGGCTAACTCGCTGGTTCTTAACAGTCTTACGCAGTCGATGCGATTAAATTTTACAAAAGAGAAAACAGAGGGATAGACATTTGAAGGAACTAGCCTGAAATCACAGCATGCGGGAGTGGAATTCAGCCCTGGCAGCGGTCAGGATCGCTTTCGAGGTCGACAGCGCTTAACCAAACTGTTGTGCATGTGTGTTTGTGTGGTTCCACCCCTGGTCCCTAACCGCCGTTTCTTCATAGAACACACACGAAATCAATGCAACAACACCCAGAATATTTTATTTACTATAGAAGGTGATGTGGAATCCAGTATCTGTGATACAGCTCTCCGACAACCTTGTCTTAAGCCAATTTTTCACTTGAACTCTACAAGGATCTGTACGGGCTCTCCACCCCTCCCCCCCATAACAGCGCGACTCTGAGACTCAGGGAACAAATTAACAAAATAGTTCCAGATTCTAGTCTCTGACGTTCAGAGAAGGGGAAAAATTAATATGAGAGTAACTCACAGAAGTACCATTTTTAACTGGTGGCTTTGAAGTAGTTGAACTTAAATTCAACCAATCACATACTTTCCTTTACATTTTTATTTGTCATTGGGGAGGGAAGGAATAGGTTTGAAAATGAATTTTAATTTCATCGCAAATGGTTCCAGAAAACAAAGGAACCTATAGGAGCAGAAGAAAAGAAACGAATCTTATAGCGTTTAGCTCCTTACTGTTTCCTTGGGAACAGTCTCTAACTCATCTGATAACAATACAGATCGTCTCAAAGATCTGAAATCAGTGTTTTCTGTTAGTAAAAATTTTATATTAATTTAAAAAACCTCCCCACACCTAAGTTTGCTAAAACTGGAGAAGGAAAATGCAACAAAAAACAATGCCAGTTCTCGAATCCATGGTACCTGTGTAGAATAATCAATTCGGCTAATTCGATAGGATAGTAAAGCGGGGTGCCGGAGTGAATTCAATGTAGGTATGAGAGCGAACATACATGTGCACCCTGTTTCCTTCTCGCAGGTACGCATGCACACTGTGTTCCCTTCTCTCATTTTCCTTGCCCACCCAGAAGGTCAGAAACAGTTAAGAAAATGCCAACCCAACCAAACTCCCCTTGTCCTTGCACTTGTTTCCAGAAGCAGAGCGAAGAGGAACCTGTCGGGTCACGATCTTAGGACGGACCTTCAGAATTTAGTGCCCTTCCCCCTTATAACACCGTCCCTGGGAGTTACAAAGTCGCACAGACTTCTTTCGTAGGAAGAAATAGTGGAGCTTGGAAGATGAGTCCCTTTTAAGTAGCGTCACCCCGCTCCGATTCCTTCCGACGGCCGCCTTGTTCTATATTGGGGTTGGGGTCGGGGTCCGCGGCCGCGGCGCCACGGACTGACCAGTCGGGTGTGTGAACGCTTCTATTTCGGGCTCCACTAAACGCGGTGCTGGAAGCCGAGCTTGGGTCGTTATCAGGGCCAGCCACAAATGCCACATGAAAAGCAGCAAACATCCGGAGTGGCTTCCTGCAAGCCTTGCTTTGCTCAACACGAGAGATTTACGCGGGGCCGGGAAGGGGGGGGGGAGGGACACTCGCTTTGCAGAGCCGGTGCCGAGCACAGCGCTCCGATAGGCGGCCGGGTGCAAGCGCAGCGTTTAGAGCAGGACCTCGGGCTCCTGGTCTTTAATTGCACTCCTAGTCCCGAAGCTCGAATTCTAGCCGAGGAAGCCAATAGCGTGGCAAGACGTTGTGCTGGTTCACCACTTGGGGCCTCTGGCCAGCAGGCGCTGAAATGAACCCGGGTAGGTGACGCACCGGGGCTCTCAGCCTTTGAGGCCGTGAGAACCGCGCTTCCCGGGACCCCGAGTGGCCGGCCCTGACGGGGAATTTCCCACGCCGGACGAAGCGGGAGCTGGGCGAAGGCCGCTTCCCGTGGGCAGGGCAGGCCGCGGGCACCCGGACAGCGGTGCGGGGCCTCCCGGGATGGCCTGCGCGAGGCTCGGGGGACGCGCACCCTGCGGACCCGGGGAAGCTAAGCCGGGGCGGCCCGCGAAGGGAAAGACGATGGTATCCCTTGGATAAAGCACAGCGATGCGGCCCGAGACGCGCTTAAAGATTGCGCCCCTGCTCCAGGCGGCGCGGAGCTGCGGAGCCCCCTCGAGAACTCCGCATCCCGAAGCACCGTAGCGCGCTCGGACGCTCCGGCGCCGAGGGGGCGGGGGCGCCGCTCCTTGTGGTTCCTTCGTGTCGCCTCCCGTCTGGTCCCCAGACCATCTCCCCGAGGGTCTAGAATAGGAGGTCGGAGGTCGTGGGAGGGAGGGGAGCCGTGGGGGAGCAAGGAGGGGCCGCCCACTGGGCCGTCGAGGCGCTCCAACCCCCACCCCCACCCCAGCCCAATTTATGCCATAAAAGCCCACCGGGTCTCAGGGATGCCCGGGGCATCCCTCTGGGCGAGTAACTCCGAGCAAGCCTGGTATGTGGGGGACTCCGCGGAGCCGTGGGCGGGTGCAAGCGTCCTGCCTTACCCACCTTGCACCCCTACCGGAACCCCACCCTGGCAATGGGCTCCTTGGGAACCCAGAGCCGGGTCTCCCCCCCCGCCCACCCCACCCCCATGCCGCCTCACCCCACCGGCAGGAAACTCCCCGCCCGGGGATATCTGTGAGCACCCCCTACCCCCCCACCCCCGGCTCGACCCCAGCCCGTCTCCCTCCTTCACCCCGACAACACACAGAGCCTCGCTGCTGGGACACAGCTGGGAGAAGAGACGGTAACTCCCAGACCCTGACGGCCAGCCAGGCCCCTACCCAGAGCCCGCTCCCATTTCCTCGCCTGCGCTTTCCCGATGAGTTGTCGCCTCATTCCACGGAGCCGGCAGTCTGCGAGCTGCCGGGGCTGGAGGAATGTGCTAGCCTGTGCGTTTGGCTTCCTCCTCCATTTATTAACCTCCGCCGGGAGCTCTAGGCCCGCTATTGTGCGCGCAGGGAACTGTTTTCTCGAGGAGAGGTCAGCGGTTGTCCAGCGTCGGCCTGCAAACTCGCCTCGCCAAGTTTTCTTGTCTGCGTGAACTGAGGCCGGGGGTGGCTTTAGGGCAAGGTCTGCGTCCCAGGATGCTGGCAATGCCCAAAGTCAAATCGCTCGTGGGATGGGCCCCTGCCGACCCTTGCCTCGGTGCACCTGTGACCGCAGGCACCCGGGATGCGGAAATCGTACCTGTACGTGTCCACTCGGCGGCCAGTTTCGCCAAGGCAGCCTCAAAATTTGCAATCCTTCACCCAGCATTCGTCTCTACCCTTCTACAGCAACACGGGTCGTTCCTTCTCTCCCCACCCTTCTCCCCCCTTTCTGCCCCTAGAGCACACAGGATTCAAAGCTTTTGTTTTGTAAAGAAACGCTTAGGGATTCTTCAAAGGCTGTACTTAGAGGGCTTTTCTCTCAGACCAAGAATTGTGTCCGCCAAGTCTTTTCTCCTCTTAAGGCGCATCTGTCCGCACCGACCGGACAAGACATCTGACTGCAGCCTTAGGCCTTGCGTCTTTCCCGTCCTGTCTCTTTCCACTTGCAACCCCATGTTCAGAGCCCTGTTCCTTTTCCGGGCGGTTTCAGCGTAGACGTGCAGGTTAAGCTGAGAACCTGGGAGGCTTGAATGTGGCTCTAACGCAAAAAGTAAATGTCTGGCTTTTTTTGTTTTTTTTGCTCGGGATGGGGGCGGTAATTTGGATTTTCCAAAGCAAATCTTCCATTCCCTCCCCACCCCCTCCCGTAATCCACACTCCTGTCTTCAAAGAGAGGACAGACAGCTACCACGCTGTCGCTACCTGTTTGCCCCTGCTCTCAACAATCCTGGGTCCCTTTATGAGTTTCTTTTCTGGCTATGGTAGAACCAGATCGCATAAATAAAAACAGTGGCCAGGCAGAGCTAAATTGCAGACTCTTTGCACACAAATATCTAGTGCCGTCCTCAGCCAGCTGTTAAGAGCAGAGATAAAGGGCTGTAAGTAGAAAACTTTTTTATTTTAAAGGGAAAATGCTGGGGGCCGGAGCGATAGCCCAGCGGGTAGGGCGTTTGCCCACGCAGGCGGGGTTTGATACCCGGCATCCCAAATGGTCCCCCGAGCACCACCAGGAGTAATTTCTGAGTGCAGAGCCAGGAGAAACCCCTGAGCATTGCCGGGTGTGACCCAAAAAAGAAAAAAAAAAAAGGAAAATGCTGTATCTTTGTTTTTATTTTTATGGTTTCAAGTTTGCTTTCAACTCTCCATCAAGACCCCTGAGAGTAGAGGAAGTAACTTTTTTCCCCAAACTCTTTCCTGTAAATTCCTTTAGGGCAAGGTCGTGACTTAAAAGCCTCCACATTGCAGTGGTAAGTGAAGAGTATAGACGGTGTGTGGAGGAGTTACCAGAGTTACCGGAACTCAATACTCAATACTCTCTTCAGCGCCTGTACTCACCGTGGCTGGAAGAGTTCCAGCAGTGTCTGCTTTCCTACTGTTGGAGAATAATCAGATTTAAGTAGCCAAATTAGTTCAAAACACAGATACGAAGCTTGTAGAAAGCGTACATGCGCTCCAGGGCACAAGATCCCTCCCCTCCCCACAGCTGTAGGATTAGCTGCCCAAATTCTTTTTTCTTTTCTTTTCTTTTCTTTTCTTTTCTTTCTTTCTTTTCTTTTTTTTTTTTTTTTTTTGCTTTTTGTGTCACACCCAGCAATGCTCAGGGCTCACTCCTGCTCTGTACTCAGGAATTACTCCTGACGGTGCTGGGGGACCAAATGGGATGTCGAGGATCGAACCAGGGTCGCAGCATACAAGGCAAACGCCCTACCCCTGTGCTATTGCTCTGGCCCCAGCTGCCAAGTTCAGTGTACCACTTCCTTTTACTGTTATCTTTTCATAATACCAGAGTGGCAGTTTTTTTATTTTAATTTTTATTTTTTCCATTTATTTAGGCTTTTGAGCCATGCACAACTCTGCTCAGGGCTTACTCCTGTAAGAGCTCAGGAACCATATGGGATACTGGAGATTGAACCCAGGTTGGCTAGAAGCAAGGCAAACGTCGTAACCCCCCCCCCCCTCCCCCACTACTATCTCTCTGGCCCCAGGACGAAGCTTTTTTAAGATCTCTTCACTAGGTCTCTTACACCCTAGCTTCTGTTCTGGCTTGACATCCATGTGCTGCTCAGTGACTAAATGTGGGGATTACCAAAAAAATATTGGTAGCTGTAAAAGGTTTCTGAAGGCACAGTGATCAAAAATTAATCCAGAATTAACTGGGTAACAAATCTGAGCTGTCTCTGGCCTCGATCCCTGCTCTTGTTGCATTTCTCTTGGGGAAATGGGTCTTGGGTGAACACAGTTTAAGGACTGCCCTCCAGGTCAGGGATGATGGACAGACGCTTGAGGTGACAGTATTACAACTCCTCTCAAGAACTCCAATATACCAGCAACAACAGCTCCCAGGTGACAAGTTATTTTAGCTCACATATTGTTGTTGTTCTGCCTTAGATGATCAAGTCAACAGAGAAATCATCAGAGCATTTTGGATGCACAGGGAATCTTAAGAAGAAGAACAACAACAAAAATCTTACAACGAAAGAGCTCCAGCCCAATGACTTCTTTGATTGGGTTTCCAAAACAAATGGAAAAGTTTCTTTGACCTTGACTGTTTCCATCAAGGAAATCAAAGCAGAATGTTAAGTAAATAAATGGTTGATTCTTGAACTGCCAGGACATCAACAAATCTAAATAAAGCTCTCAGGAATAGTTGCTCTATTTGATGAGGCAGAAGTCAGCTAAAGCTGTTGATTCCAAGTTATGAGGATAGTGAAATAGTTGAACACCTGTTTAGAGGCCTGCCAAGAAAACGGTTTTAGTTAGAAACTTAATGAGAGTATTTCACTGATCATTAATCTAACTCCTAGGTGACATCTCATTTAATCCTAGTATTAGGTTAAATGAACTAGTCCAATTTTAAATTAGTTAAAAAATTAAAGATAGTCCAGCAGGTAGGCCTTTTATCTTGCATACAGCCAACCGGCATCCCATATGGTCCCCGAGCACCGCCAGGAGTAATTCCTGAGTGCAAAGCCAGGAGCAACCCCAGAGCATCGCAGGGTGTGACCCAAAAAAGTGAAAATCCAAAAATACTCTATGAGAATATTTCATTGATCAGTAACCTAACTCCTAGATGACTTCTCTTTAATCTGAGCATTAGGTTAAATAAAACAGTTGGATTTTAAGCAGGTTTAAAAAATGAAAGATAGGGCTGGAGCGATGGCCCAGCGGGTAGGGCGTTTGCCTTGCATGCAGCCGGCCTCTGCCGGCCTGGGTTCGATCCCGGCATCCCATATGGTCCCCGAGCACCGCTAGGAGTGGTTCCTGAGTGCAGAGCCAGGAGTAGCCCCTGAGCATTGC
The DNA here is from genome assembly GCA_021461705.1 of Cryptotis parvus. Taxonomy (NCBI): domain Eukaryota; kingdom Metazoa; phylum Chordata; class Mammalia; order Eulipotyphla; family Soricidae; genus Cryptotis; species Cryptotis parvus. Next base: position 18,837 of record JAJIBD010011938.1, read on the forward strand.
CTTACCCAAAAAGGCAAAAAAAAAAAAAAAGAAAGAAAGAAAGATAATAGAGCAAGCAGGGCATTTCCCTTGCCTGTGGTTGTACAGGGTCCAATCCCTAGTTCCTGAGTGATCTCTGAGTGCAGAGGCAGGAGTAAATTCTGAGTACTTCTGGGTGGTGCCCCCAAACCAAAACCAGAATAATTTAAAAGAATAAAATAAAAAACAAAACCGATACCTGCTCAGGTTTCAAACATAAGGAAGTTGGATCTTTGACGCTCTGACCTCTCATTTCATAAACTCATTCTCTTTCACACTGGACAACGGGCCTAATCCTACGAAACTGTGGTCTCATGTTTAGGGGCTGTGCTGTGGGCAAGCTGTAGTGTCTGCTGCTGGACAAAACTTAAAGGCAGAGAAGCATACAGAGAGACACCAGGGAAAGTAAATTCCCTTTATCCTTACTGTTTGGGAGAGAAGTAGAGGCCTAACATCCATTCTAGTTCATGAACTGGAGAACTCAGGCACAAAGTAATTGTGATTGACCCATTGCTGCCCCATAAGTCTGAGACAAGAGTCTTCTATCTAATCAACAAATGATCCAGCACCCATGTCTGAAGCTTAACTTGATGTGTTGATTATGAGCTCAGAGTCAGGCATTGAGTTGCTTGGGACCCAGGTTCTACAGTGTACGAGGCACAAGGAGTGCGTGTACTGGACTATTCCGTAATCTCTCTGTCCCTCCTCCATAAAGGAGAGGCTGCTCTGGCAGTTACTTAGGGTGCAGTGCGTTGGTTGTGAGTTCTGAGCAGTTTGTAGACTGTCACTAGGCTGGTATTTGTAAGTGTTCACAGGTATTTAGTGATCAAATTTCAGTTACCCCTTCTTGGGATTGGGAATCATTTGGGACAATAATACAAAAAATCTCTCATAGTGATGAGGATTAATGCATTTTAATAATGAAAAACTGGGGCTGGAGCAATAGCCCAGCGGGTAGGGCATTTGCCTTGCACACCGGCCAGCCTGTGCTGGCCTGGGTTCAATCCCTGGCATCCCATGTGGTTCCCCGAGCACCGCCAGGAATAATTCCTGAGTGCAGAGCCAGGAGTAGCCCCTGAGCATTGCCGGGTGTGACACAAAAAGCAAAAAAAAAAAAAAAAAAAAAAAAAAAAAAATTTTGGGAAAACATGAACAGCTTCACCATATGTAATATATGTGTGAATCAAAATCGTCTAATGCACTGGCAAAGGCTTTCAGAGAAGCCTCTATAAACCATTCTTCACTCTCTAGTTACATTTGAGTGTAAAGATTTTTTCCTGGGACTGGAGTGATAGTCCTGCGGGCAAGGCATTTAATGCCTTACACACAACTTCAATTCCTGGCATCCCATATGGTCCCCTGGGCACCGCCTGGAGTGATTCCTGAGTGCAGAGTCAGGAGTAACCACTGAGCATTGCCAGGTGTGACCCAAGAAGCAAAAAAAAAAAAAAAAAAGATTGTTTTTCTTGTTGTGACAAAAAAAGTGGTTTCGTATGATCTCTCTCCTTGTAAGGATGTATAGATAGACAGTAAAGGTGCAAAAAAAAAAAAAAAAAGGCCAAAAGCAACAGAACCGGAGAGTTGGTTCAAAGAACTGAGTTTCAGGGAAGGTTTGCAGGGATGGGCCCTCTGGACATTGGTAGATGGAATCAGGCCCATCACCTCAGTAAAAATGGAAGAGAGAGGCCGGAGTGATAGCACAGTGGGTAGGGCTTTGCCTTGTATGTGGCCAACCTAGGTACAATCCCCAGCATCTCCATATGACCCCTGAGCATCAAACCTTAGCACTGCCAGGTGTGGAAATCCCCCCATAAAATAGGGGAGAGGACTTTTTTTTACTGCTTGTCAATCTTCTGGCCAAAAAAATGAGCAAAACCACATAGTATTACAAAACAGGGGCCAGAGCGATGGTCCAGCGGGTAGGGTGTTTGCCTTGTACGCGGCCGGCCCCTGCTGGCCCAGGTTCGATCCCCGGCATCCCATATGGTCCCCTGAGCACTGCCAGGAGTAATTCCTGAGTGCAGAGCCAGGAGAAACCCCTGAGCATTGCCGGGTGTGACCCAAAAAAAAGCAAAAAAAAAAAAAAAACAACTTCCGTATTCTCTTAGACCATTTAGAAGTGCAGGAATCCCTTGCAAATAGCAAGCCTAAACAGACCTAGATTCTTCCTCTAAATATATGGTACAGGGGCCGGAGCGATAGCCCAGCGGGTAGGGCTTTTGCCTTGCACGCGGCCTGCCTATGCCGGCCTGGGTTCGATCCCGGCATCCCATATAGTCCCCTGAGCACCGCCAGGAGTAATTCCTGAGTGCAGAGCCAGGAGTAACCCCTGAGCGTCGCCGGGTGTGACCCAAAAAGCCAAAAAAAAAATAAAAAAATATGGTACAGACTTAAAATTTGATAACTGTGCCTGATACACATGTACTTCAAAGAACAATCCAGCCACAGATTGACAAACCTTGCCTAAATCTCTCAGCGCAGTATAAGGAAGACTTGGCATTCGCATTTGGTTGTTCAATAACCTGCTGCCAGATAAACTGCGAGTCACTTAAATTGCCTCATCCTCAATTTTCTCAAAAAAGGAAAGGAAAAATACCTGACCCCTTTCCAGCCTGCTCAGATAAGGAAGTGAACAAACATCACAAAGACTTTCACAAAGTCAAAGCACCGAGTAAAACATACCTGTGCATGTGTATATGTGTATGCTTGTGTGTATGTTGGTGTATATACTTTGCTCCCCCCCAAATGGCCCATTGAGCTAAAATGGAAGGACGGCTTGTAGCAAACACGACACTGCTTTGGATCATAATGGGATGCTACTGATTTCCTGTTTTCAGAAATTGTTTTTGGCAAGGAGACTGATTCTGCAAAGTAGCTTATATTTTCATAAATCAAGACTGCAGTGGCTGGATGACAATTATTTCGATAAAGCTAGCAGATGATTTCAGTGATTCATTTAAAACTGGATTTGAAGATAATAGGCAAGGTTTTCTTTCCTCCAGCAGTGCTAAGGGCTCTGCACTCACTCAGAAATCACTCCTAGGGGTGATTGAGGTGCCAGGAATTGAACCCAGGTTAGACTCCTGCAAGACAAGAGCTCCAGCCCCCATCTCTTTCTTTCTTATTCATCTTGTTAAGTCGTTAAGTAATATTCTCTGGGAATATAGTTCAGTCACTTTTGTTTGTGAGCAGGAGGCTTGGTTTCCAACCCTAGCACTGCATACTTCTCCCCTGAGCACAGAGCTGGGAGTAGCTAGCCCCTGAGTACCACAGGGTATGGTCCAAAACTAAAACCCAAAACCCAACAACACAAAAATAAATAGCTAATCTTTTCTCTGGGAGTGACCTGACATTTTATGGAATCCTCAGGCTGAAAAGGATTATCTAAGCCATTTCTCCTTTCCAAATTCCTTAAGATTTTCCTCGTGGGAATTTGGCATCGTGAAATGTAGTACACAATAGGGGGCCGGAGCGATAGTCCAGGGGGTAAGGCGTTTGCCTTGCACATGGCCAACCCATGTCGGCCCGGGTTCGATCTCCGGCATCCCATATGGTCCCCCCAGCACTGCCAGGAGTAATTCCTGAGTGCAGAGCCAGGAGAAACCCCTGAGCATCGCCGGGTGTGACCCGAAAAAAGCAAAAAAAAAAAATTAGTACACAAGCTGTATCAATTATTACACTCATCTGTGAAAACTCATCATGCCTTGAGACATGAATATGCAGGTATTTTTATGTGCAATATATACCCATATAATATGTACACACATATATACATATATATATGCAGGTATTTTAATTTTCTTTGGGGGCACACTTAGTGCTACTCTGCGCTCCTCCCAGTGTGGTGCCGAGATTGCTCTGAGCTGCTTGAACTCAATACCACAAGCCAAGCATGTACTCTGTTCTCCAAGCTCTTTCCCTGCCCCTGCACTGTGGTTTTACAAACTGCTCTTAGTAGGGTTTTATAAACTGTTATTTGTAGAATCTTACAAACTGTTATTACTAGGACTTTTACCCTATTCCAGCACCATACCTTCATGGAGGTATCTGTTTCTCTCACCCAGCCCATTCCTACTGAAGACTAGTCCTTGGTTTCTGCTGTTTCTGCTGTCTTCTGTTGAACGTGTTGTTCCCTTGCTATGGTTCTTTTTCTTTTCTTTTCTTTTTTTTTTTTTTTCTTTTTTGCTTTTTGGGTCACACCCGGCAATGCTCAGGGGTTACTCCTGGCTCCACACTCAGGAATTACTCCTGGTGCTCAGGGGACCATATGGGATGCCGGGATTGAACCCGGGCCGGCATGGGCCAGCCGCGGTGCAAGGCAAACGCCCCTACCCGCTGGGCTATCGCTCCGCCCCTCTTGCTATGGTTCTTTAGGTCCCACATACGAGTGAGATCATTCTGTGTCTATCCCTCTTCCTCTGGCTGACTTCCCTCAGCGTGATACTCTCTCGCAAATTTCATTTTTTTTTTTCTTACACTGAAGTAGCATTCCGTCGCGCATGCGTACCGTTCCTTTATGTAGTCCTCTGTTCTCTGGCACTTGGGCTGTGTCCAGATTTTGGCTGTTGTGTAAAGGGCTGCGATGCACAAAGAGTGCAAAGGTCTTTCTCAAGAAGAGTTTTTAGGCCTTGGGTTTAGATGCAGAGTGGAGTTTCTGGATCTTGTCGCAGCTCAATTCTGAGTTTTGGGAGAATGTCCTTATTGTTTTCCCAAAAGTTTGGCGAATGAGGGGCCTTTTTCTCCCCACCTCCACGTCAACACCTGCCCATATTCTTTCAAGATGATTTATTGTGAAATAATCTCAAAGTTATGGAGATACTACAAGAATAGAATGAAGAACCCATCCTCTTCTCTGAGACCTCCAAGTTTAGTGTTTTTGCTCTTTTGTTCCATTTCTATTTCTATTTTATTTTTTGATATTTGAGCCACACCTGGAAGTACACAGAGGTGATTCCTGGCTCTGCGCTCAGGAAACACTCCTAGCACATTCAGGAACGGACCATATGGGATGCAGGGGATCGAACCCGTGTCAGCTATATACAGGCAAGGTTCCTAATCTGCTGTACTAGCCTTCTGGCTCTCCACCTCTATTTTATTTTATTTTATTTTAAATTGGGACACAGCCAATTTAAAATATATTGCTCGGGATACCCCCAGTTTTTTGCTCAGGAGAAATCACTTCTGGAGGTATCCGAAGATGTGATACCTTTGAAGGGCCCAGCCCAGTCCTCCTACATGCAAAGCTGGACTCAGCCTGTCCAGATACACCCCCTGCCTTCCCGCCTTCATCTGCATCTTAAACTGGAAAACATAGTTCCCCACATTTGTTCTAGCTTACCACTGTTTCCCAGTTTTATAAAGGTGCATGCAATAATATAAATACACAGGACCTATGTGAGTGATATATAATGTTAATGTACTCATATTAACACATATGTGTGTCTCTAGTTCATTTCCTGTATAAGCACCCAGTGATCACACAAATCAGGAAATTCACATTCCTACCACATGTCTCTACCATCCAAGCCCCTGGATAGGAGGCTCTGGGAGTCTTTGTACTGAGTGAAATGCTCCATTAGAATCTACTTTTGTTTTCATATCTGACGTTCAGCCCAGAGTCACATTGCATTTAGTATCTATGACATTTTTTATTCATTCATTCATTCATTCATTCATTCATTCATTCATTCATTCATTTATTGCTTTTTGGGTCACACGGGCAATGCTCAGGGGTTACTCCTGACTCTTCACTCAGGAATTACTCCTGGCAGTGCTCGGGGGGACCATATGGGATGCCGGGATTGAACTCAGGTTGGCCACATGCAAGGCAAATGCCTTACCTGCTGTGCTATCGCTCTGGCCCCTCCATGACAGTTCTTGAACATGGAACAGTTCCATAGTTTCTTCCTCTCTTACACACCCTTTGCATGTTAAGTACAGGGTTTGTGTTCGAAAAGATTGTCCCAGCAGCAGGGTAAACTGATAGGGGCTATTGCAGTTTCAGAAAAAGCAAAAAAAAAAAAAAAAAAAACTAGAAAGACCAGAAATGGTTTCTCTGCCTGGAAGGCCAATGTCGGGTTGGGGGACACCCTGACCCAGTTGGTTTCCACTGTTTTCTCCACTCACTCACCTCTGCTTTCATGTGCACATGATAACCATTTTTGGTAGGAGGCATGCTGTCATTATATCACATTCCTTTAACTCTTTTCTTTTCTTTCTTTTTTTTTTTGGATGCTCAGGGGTTTCTCCTGGCTCTGCACTCAGGAATTACTCCTGGCAGTGCTCGGGGGACCATAGGGGATGCCGAGGATTGAACCCGGCCTGCACAGGCCGGCTGCGGCAAAGACAAATGCCCTACCCGCTGGGCTATTGCTCCGCCCCCAGACTCTTTTCTTTTTTTTCCTTTTTTTTTTTTTTTTTGCTTTTTGGGTCACACTCAGCAATGCTTAGGGGTTACTCCTGGTTCTGGTTCTGCACTCAGGAATTACTCCTGGCAGTGCTCGGGGGACCACATGGGATGCAGAGGATTGAACCCTGGTCAGCTGTGTGCAAGGCAAATGCCCTTCTCGCTGGACTATTGCTCCATGCCAACATTCCTGTTTCTCATCATCAAACCTGAACCTAGCCTTACCATCCACACAGACGGTTAATGAGTTGTGATCTTCCTTTCCTTTGGGGCTGGGGGAAGGTTGGGCCACACCCAGCAGTGCTCAGGGCTTGCTCCTAGCTCTGTGTTCAGGGAACCCTCCTGGCTCAGGTGTCAGGAATTGAATCTGGGTCTGCTGCATACAAGGCAAGTGCCTTCTCTGCTGTGCTAGCTCTCCAGCCCTACATACAACCTCCTTAGCCACTCATCTGTCTACAGGCTCTTTGGATTTTCCAGGTTTTTTTTTTTGGGGGGTCACACCCGGCAATGCTCAGGGGTTTCTCCTGGCTCTGCACTCAGGAATTACTCCTGGCGGTGCTCGGGGGACCATATGGGATGCCGGGATTGAACCCAGGCTGACATGGGCCGGCTGCATGCAAGGCAAACGCCCTACCTGCTGGGCTATCGCTCTGGCCCCCTGGATTTTCCAGTTTTTGTAACTAATGCTTCAGTACATGTGTATCTTTTCCAATTAGTATTTCCTTTTCTTTCTTTTATTGTGTTGGGTATCAAACCTAGACCTCACACTTTCAAGGCAAGTGCTCTATCGCTGAGCCTGTCCTGGCCCCAAATTAGTATTTTCATGTTCTTTGGGTAAATGCTGTGAGAAGGAATAGCTAAATCATATAGTATTTCTGCCAGTAAATATTTTTATTGTTCTTTTAGGGGCCATATCTGGTGGTTCTCGGGGCTTACTCTTGACTTTGTGCTCAGGGATCACTCCTGCAGGGCTTTGGGGTTCATCTGGGGGGGGATCAAATCAGTATTGTGTGTATGCAAAGCAAGTTCCTTGCTCACTGTAGTGTCCCCTGGGCCTGTTGTTATTTTTAAAAGCCGGTAGCACAGCAGGTAGGGTTTGCCTTGCACGCAGCTGACCCAGGTTCAATTCCAGGTATCCCATATGGTTCCCTGAGCACTGCCAGGAGTAATTCCTGAGTGTGGAATAAAGAGTAACTTCTGAGCGCAGAGTCAGGAGTAACCTCTGAGCATCACCAGATATAACCCAAAAAAGAAAAAAAGAAAACTCCATATTGTTTTCCATGCCTTGCATAGTTTATGACCTGCAAACAATGTGTTCGGTCTCTGTGGGCCCCTCCCTCCCTCTCTCCGCCCTCATTTCTTGTAGTTCTCATATAGCTGTCCATATATATATATAGCTGATATATATATATATATATACATACATATATAATATATATCTACATATATATGTTCATATGTCCATATATCAGGTGCTGGACACCTGATAGAGGTGTCCAGCAATACCTCTGCAGTTTGTATTCATATTTCCCTCATCATAAGCGCCAGCTGGTCAGCATTTTTGTCATACACTGTGGGTGGGCATTTTCCTTCCAGTGTCAGAGGTCAAGCCCAGATTTCGTGCAGGCAGAGATGAAACAAGCAAAGGTTGGTCTCTGTTCCTTGCTCCAGAGCACAGAAACTGAATTTACTGAAGAAGCTCCATTTCCTACCTGACACCTCACAGTTCTTTCTTTGCAAATCCCTGTCCTAACAGCAGAAAATCTGGCTGCCATTGCAATCAATATATCTGCATACTTTCTCACTGACTCACTCCCCCAACTATTCCTAGTGCTAGCACTCAGCCTCTCAGCTCCCCCCCCACCCCAGCCCTCCAACACCTCTGCTCAGACCTCCCCCTGTGTTCTGCTCAGTGTTTCCTTGTGGGGCGGGGAAGAAAGGACTCCTTTATCTTAAACGATCTAAAGAATTAAACTATAATCTCAAAGTTCTCTTCTTCACTGCCTTTACTTGCTGGCAAATGCTTCAAGAATAACTCTCCGGGCCTGAGTTATAGAGCAGTGGGTAGGGTGCTTGCCTAGCACACAGCTGACCCTGGTTTGATCTGCAGTTACCCCCCCCCACACACACACACCCCTTCCAGTCCCTTGAGCCTGCCGGGAATGATCCTAAGAGAGCTCAGAGTCAGAAGTAAGCCCTGAGTACTATTGGTTATGGCACAAACAAACCTAAACAACAACAACAAAAGAGAATAAATCCAAATAAAACCAAATTAAAAGGAATTCTTTTTTGGCTTTGGATATGGTCACCCATACTTCTGAAGTGAGGAGGCAGTACCTTTAAAGAATTCAAAGCTGAGGACCAGAGCTATAGTACAATGGGGAGAGGGAAGATGTTTGTCTTGCGTACAACCAACCCGGGTTCGATTCTCAGTATCCCACAGGGTTTCCTGAGCACTGTCAGGAGTAATTCTGAGTGCAGAACCAGGAGGAACCCCTGAGCATTGCTGGGAGTGGCCCAAAAGGCAAAAAGAGAAAAAAAAAGGAATTCAAAGCTGGAAAAGAGACAGCTGTCAGGGCTGGTGTGTAATGCCCTGTAGACCCAAGCCCTGGCTCCTGTCCCCCAACACCTATCTGCCCGTGACCCCACTTCCCCAGAGACCTCCTTTGTAGCAGGTGTCAAACCTGAGAATCAAAAACAGTTCCCTGGCCGAAGCAAAGCTAGAGATTATGGTTTGACCTGGTTGGATACCTTTGCTCAAAATGACAAGGAAGAAAAAGGGTTAGCAATTGAATAATAATTTTCCAGAAGTGTTCACAGGATTTGTGGCAACTTTGAGGAAATAGTAAATAAATACATGGCCTCTCCCTGCTGCCAACCACACCCACTCACACATTACCTCTCCACAATGTTGAGGGACACGGTGGCTAAAAGTCACATTTTAGTGCCTGCCCTAGGATCAAAACTGACCAATCTAATTCACACAGCCTTTCCGCATGATTGGATTTCCATGAGTCATTTCCATCTTCTGGGGGAGACAGAGAAAGTTCACTGGCATTGCATTAAACCTCGGACCAAACCACTCACCTTTGGGCAGGGCTCAGCCTCTCTCCGCTCTGCACTGCCCATGCCCGGTTCTCTCTCTGCCAGGCTCAGCCCCTAGCTGGAAGCTCAGGCAGCCCTAGTGAGATGAGCGAAGCCAAGTTCAGAGGCCATGACCGCCCGACTCTGTGGCAATCTCTTCCCTTCCCGGCAAATCTTTTCTTCCTTTCCAAAATGAAAAGAAGGGAAAGTTTAGCTGGTGATGTCTACCAAAAAGGGGGATGATCAAACATTCCAGAGCTGGTTAAGTGAGGTCATTCAGCACGAATAACTTAAGAAATACTAGTCATACGTGATGTATTAACTAGCTTGGTCAGTGTACGTAGTGAGACAACATATCTATCAGTTCAGTTCTGAGGTAGTTGTTCAAATTGAAGAATTCTTTTTTTGGGTGGGGGCTACACTGGGCTTTGCTTGGGGTTTACTCCTGACTTTGCATCCAGGGATTACTTGTGGTGGCACTCTGGGTTACCCCATGAGGTGTTAGGGATTGAATTATTCTGCAAAACAAGTGCTCCTAAATTAAATACTTTAAATATAGTGCCCCTAAATTAAATTTCTCCAGCCCTTAAGTTAAATAATTCTTCATCGATTTTATTTTTTATCTGAGGACCAGAAGGGCCTATACTATTTGGTTTTGCTGGTACTTATTTGATTCCATTTAAAATTACCACCACTGCTGTTAGGTCGGGAGAGATAGTCCAGTGGGTAAGGCACTTGTCTTGTTTGTGGATTGATCCCCATTATCCCAGTATGGTCCCTGAGCTCCACCAGAAGTAATCCCTGAGTGCAGAGCCAGGAATAAGCCTTGAGCACAGCCAGGTGTGTCTCTGCCCCACTCCCCCAAAAAAAGCAAACAAGTAAAATGACCATGGCCAATTTTAAAGCATAGTTAAGGTTTAGCACTTCTCAGCACTTCAACCGCACTCAATTTCCTTCCCTCCGGCGCAGTGCGGCATGTGAGCAGGTAGATCTTGCTTGTTCTCATGCACGTGATGGTCGTGGGCCCTGCGGGTTGCAAAGTCACCTCCACACTTCGCTGTGGTGCTGGGATTTGAGCCTCTCAGGTGCCAGGCTCGAGGGCAGGGCAGGCACCTTTACCTCTGAGCTGTTTGGGGAACAGTTTATTTGTTTTTATTTGGGGGCCTCATCCAGAAGTGCTCAGGGCTTAATCTTGGCTCTCTGCTAAGGGGACCGTTTGTGGTGCTGGGGATCCAACCAATGTTGGCTGTGTGCAAGCCAAGTTCCTCATCCACTGTATTTTCTCCTGTTCCTAGGAACGTTTTAACAGTGAGCATTTCCAATACCTTTGCAGAACGCAATAGTTGCCGATCTTACTTCAGTTCTGGGTAAATAGCCTAATCCTTGGATTTTGAACTTGCCCCCACATAAGTAGATTTTTCCACTCCAGACTCCAATCTCTTTTGCCTTTCCGTGGCCATATTCTAGCTATATTCCATGGATCTTGCTGTTTGTACAACAGGCCCCTAAGTTCTGTTCATTTTTCTTTTTTTCTGCCTACACTCCCCCAGTCCCATCCCACTTTCCTATGGATTCTTCATTGCATGAGACATATTGTCATCCTACCTAAAGTGGAACTGTTGAAAATAAGTGCCCTCTGGCACGAGACTTGGTGGTAGAGCAGTTGCCTTGCACGTAGGAGGCTCTGGATTTGAGTCCTGGCACCTTCGGCACTGCCTCCTGAGGATGACCAGGTACAGCCCCCAACTAAATTGAGTTCTATCAATTTATCATATAATACGATGAACTCAAACAGTTCATAGTTCAAATACACTTGATGCGAGAATCCGAATGAGAGCACAGGGGTTACAGCTTGCCTTGTACATGGCCAACCCTGGCTCACTCCTGAATACTAATATGGTCCCCTGGGAGCCACCCAAGCACACCCACCTGTCATGCATGCCTCCACGCTCCCCCTGCTCGCCACTCCATGATCTCGTTGGAACCTGTTCTCAGCCGCCATTCTATTTTGTTTGGCTTTGTTTTGGAGCCACACCCAACAATGCTGAGGGGTTTCTCCTGGCTCTGCACTCAGCAATTACTCCTGGTGGTGCTCAGGGGACTATATGGTATGTTGGGATTGAGCCTGGGTGGGCCGTGTGCAAGGCAAGTGCTTTCCATGCTGTACTATTGCTCCAGCCCAGTCATTCTGTTTTATACTCCTTCCTTGCCTCACCCTCGTTTTACTAGAATGCCAACACTGGCTGGGGAAGGGGCTGAATGGGCTCAGACATGCCAGGCTCGTTCCCAGAAGTACAGGGATTGGAACTGGATGAGGATGATAGTGCACATGAGCACTGCTTGGAAGACATCCCCCCACCAATAAATACTTAGAATGCTAACTCCCCCATACATTGCTTGGGCCTGGGCTCATCATGGAAACTCAGGAGCTTGGTTGCATAAATGAAAGCTCACTTTCTGAGACAGAAGATGTAAAAGAATCCCCCTCTGCCCCACCAGCATCCAAGGTGTTTTGCACAGCTGGTTAGTCTTTATAGTTATTCCCCTTCTTAAAAAAAAATTTTTTTTTTGTATATTGCTTGTATTGGAGACTCTGCAGGTCACTTTAAGAAAAGGAATGTTCACTCCGGACATGTATTTCATTAACAGAGTATTATCTCACAGAGGAACTAAAGAACTTTCCAAAGAAGGCTGATGGGTATAAGAGTGTCTAAATAATTTTGACTGATTAGGTATCTTAATCCAGTTGCCGGTTAATTGTGTTTGTTTATGATTAAGAATATGATTTTCACCACCGCCCCTCCACAATCTCCCTGTGTGTGGAGAAAGCCAATCTCCCTGCCTGCTGGGTATCTCCAGTAGCTCTTTGAAGGTGTTTGCTGAGGGGATGAGACCCCAGCTATCAGCTGGAGCCAGGAGCTGGGAAGAAGGAATCTCTCCCAAGCCACCTGCAGGTTGACTAAGAAAAAATCTTTACGCCCATGGCAAACAGCAGCCAGATCTGAGCCCAGGGTCTCTCCCCACCCCCTCACTGCAGCCAGGGCTCCATTCCTAGGCGGCAAAATGACTCAGTCGTGAAATAGGGATCTACACTAAGTGCTCCTTAAAGCAAGGCTTCTCAGACTGGCCCTGGAGAAGGGATTTTTCTCCCCTACCCTTTATTTCTCATTGGTGGCACATAGATGCTATCCAATAAAAAACTGATCACAGAAAAGTGAATGACAGTGAGGTTAAACAAACACAACTTGCCATCAGCTCAGCCCAGCTAATTCCACTCTCAAGATGCTCCAAGCACTACCCTGGGTTTTTGGTGCTTCATTTATACAGTTCTCCATCACAGTATCCTCCTCCCCGACACATGGAGAGCCCCCGCCACACACACCCGATGGGGAGCTCAGTTCTAAGCTTCTCCCAGGAAGACCAGGGGTCTTAGAAGAACAGCCCCTTTTCGTATTGCAGCTTAGCTTTCTTATCCTCTTCTTTTCCTTTTTAAAAGGTGACAAGTGGATTATAAAAGTGGTATTAGGTGAGAACTTCTATCCATGATAAGCACCCCAACCCAATATGCCATTTCTAAACCATATTTCCTGCTGTACCAATGGGGCGATTTGCCTCGACACTCAGATCTTGTGAGTGAAGGAGACAGGGAAGCATTCAACTCTACTGGCATTTATTTAGTTTAGGTGAGGAAGGAGCAAAAGGATTGAAGTTTTGTGGCAAAGAGGAGAGGAAAAACTCCTGTAAGCTAACTCTACTTTTCAATGACTTGCTTCCAAATCACAGATTTGAATTTTTTTCTGTTGCCAAACATTTAAACCTATATTAATAACCGTGGCTGTCCTACACATTGTGTGTGTTGTTGTTGTTGCTGTTATTGTTTTGTTGTTGTCAGTTTTGGGTCACACCAGGCAGTCCTCAAGGGCTGCTCCTGTCTGTGCTCAGGGATCTCTCCTGGTGGCGCCCAGGGGACCATATTAGTATTCAGGAGTGAGCCAGGGTCGGCCATGCACAAGGCAAGCTGCAACCCTTGTGCTATCAGTCGGATTCTCGCATCAAGTGTATTTGAACTATGAACTCTGTTTGATGACCAAAGAAAGTGGGAGGATTTTAAATGTTCATTGAGAGGACTAGGTAGCAGAGGGCAAAACAGGTGACCATCCTTTAGAGCTGACAGGGTGCGCAGGCCTGGCTGAGAAATGGGCTCGCTATACTCTAGGATGCATCTGGCCTTGAACACATCAGCCTTGGGGACCACATTCTCCTCTCCCTACCTTCCATCTCATTATGACGCTAATTCGCCAGTGTACTTGGAATGGTGGTTACCAGGCTAGTACTTGGGTTAACATAGGCCCTTTGCCCCCTCACCACCAACCATAAGTGGCGCTTGCAAGTTTCCACTAATGGAAATGTTTTCATGCAAGCACGGAATGATTTCTTGGTATCTGTGATAAGGAAAGCCTTTGTTTAGACATGGCTTTGGAATTATTAATTGGCCTGAAGCTGGATTTTTCAGGCAAATGCTTGTTCATCAGTAATTCCATCTATTCAAACTCCATCCAGTTCAGCACTTAACTGTACTCAAAAAGAGGTTAAAATGAAATAATCATGTTCCATACATAGACTTGTCTTTTAAATTTTTGTGTATTCTTCTTGAAGTCCGATCTTTTTTTAACTTATTTTTTGATGAGGCAAGGAGGCTTGACTGAAACTTATTTAGAACGATGAAAAGGTTGAAAAAGAAATACATGCTCTAGAGAGAGCACAGGCTTCTCCAGAGGGGGAAAAAAGAAAGCAAGGAATTTTGAGACAAGTCAGGTAAGTGTTCAAGAGAGCTCAGCTTGAAGAGCAAGCCCAGTTCATCTTTAAAAACTTATCTTCAGATGATCTTGTTTGTTTATTTGGAGAGCAGACTTAGTGGTGCTTAGAATTTACTCCTGACTCTGTGTTCAGGAATCGCACCTGGTGGGGCTTGAAGAGGCCAGGTGGTGTTGGGGATCAAACTCAAGTCAGCTGCATGCAAGGCAAGTGCCTTTACACCTATCTCCAGCCAATAGATTATTATTATTTTTTAACTATAGCTAATAGATTATTATTATTTTTAAACTTATCTTTGGGTTTCTTTTGAGTCAGGTATCAGCAATTATCTTTATATCTTTTTCTTAAAATTTTATCTTTATTATTCTTTGGTTTGAGGGGGTCATACTTGTGGTACTCATGGTTGACTCCGGGCTCTGTATTTGGGGATCACTCTTAGTATTGCTCAGGGAACCAAACCCAGGGTGTTCTGTGCAAAGTCAACATGTTACCCACTGGACTGTCTCTCTGGGTCCTCTTCAAGTCTTTTAGAAGAGGAACTTTTTCTGAGGAGGAAAGTTAAAACCTGACAGTATCAAAATGACTATAATTTAGTTTAACACACCAAAGAGAAAAATTATTTCCTTCTGCTTCACTTTTTTAGAAAATCACTATTACTGGGGCTGGAGCAATGGTCCAGCGGGTAGGGCGCTTGCCTTGCACGTGACCGCCCATGCCGCCCGGGTTCAATCCCCGCATCCCATATGGTCCCCTGAGCACCGCCAGGAGTAATTCCCTGAGTGCAGAGCCAGGAGAAACCCCTGTGCATAGCCGGGTGTGACCCAAAAAAGCAAAATAAATAAATGAATAAATAAATAAAGTAAATCAGTATCACTGTACTGACTGGGTGAGTTGGGCCTATGGGCTGAGTTTGCTTTTGCCGGAGGTCTGGGGCTAATTCCTGGCACCACGTGGCACACCAGTAGGGATTTCCAAGCACAGAACTGAAAGTAACTTGATGTGTTT
>JAJIBD010011939.1:0-40772 GCA_021461705.1 Cryptotis parvus
GCTATAAAAACAACCCCAGCCAGGAGTAATTTCTGTGCATCACCTAGTGTGAACCGTCAAGGCACAATAGGTCCCGGACAGCATTGGAGTCTGGTGAAGTCCCAAGCTGCACCCTGGGTCAACGACCATTCCCCCTTAATTGATGTATAAAAGGAACAAATGCACAGGCTCTTGCAGGTCTCTTTTTAATCAGTCTTCTCTCACTGCACCTCACTCATCGAACCTATCTCTCCCAGCAGGCTCTCCTGCAGCTGACCAGCTCTCGGGGAGCCTCAGACGGAGGGAGAACGGGGCTTGAAGTTACAGGAGAGCAGGGTTGGCGAATGTCAGACAGACTCCAACACAAGAGAGGTTGAATGCTGCTGCGATTTATTGAGAGCAAGGCTTACTTTTATACACTACAAGTAGAAAATGACATTAGTCTTACGGCCTAAGGAATTTTGTTTCAACATCAGAGAAAACCCACCTGTTCTTTTCAAATGACTGCTTACCTGCATGTACCTGTTATTATTACTTTTACCACAATTTCCTGCTTACATTTTTGCCATGGAGTTTTGAACTTTGATGTTACCTAATACATTTTTCCAATAGCATATCTGTTTGTTCCAGGCACTGGGACGTGACTGTTCCTTTCCATACTGTACATGTTGTTGTAATCTGTGAACTGTAACCTCAACATATTTCTTAAATAAGTGTTGCCTTCATAATTAACTACCTTGCTACAAAATCACACTGTTATGATTAAACTTAAAATAAGACTTATTATTTTTAGACTTAACATAAAACTTATTCACCTGCACCTATTATAATCTTCTAAATATTAACTAAGCCTATTATCTTAAAGGTTAACTAGATAAATACAGAATCTTATTCTTAAATGTTAACTAGTAGATGCAGATCATGAAATTCCATAGCGAAGATTTCAGAGGCTAGATGCTAATGCGTTATTTGTTATTATTGGAGACTGCCAGGGGGCATAGACCCCTTCCTGCAGGAAGACATAGGCCCGAGGGCCGAGTACCTTCCCAATATGAGGGCCCGAGACCTTCTCGGACCCTATTAACAGGTTGCTACAGCGGGCAACACTGTTGCAGGCGTGGCACTCTCCGGCAGTCTCTCTCTCTTGTCTCTCTCCCTCCCTCCTCTCTCTGTCTCCTCTCCTCTCTCTCTTTCTCTGTGTCTCTCCCCACCATCTCTCTCTGCAGGTTCTCCCTCATGCCTCCTATTATCTCCCAGCCAGCAACTCTCTCTCTCCTAACAAGCTTTCAGGAAGGCCGGCCCAGACCACTTTCTTTTATAGCTGCCCGGCCGTGCTCAGAATCCTGGCCTTCTCATTGTTTAAGTTTTCTTAACAGTGACCTTACAGGGTAAGGTGACTTCCCAACAGTGACCAAAAAAGGGGGAAGGAAAAAAAAAAAGACACTCCAGCCACTGATTGCAGGGCTGCAGTAAGATCGCTGGTACCGACAACCCGCGGCTTTCGTCTCCTCTCCGGCCGCAATCTTTCCGGGAATCGGTGACTCACTTGGAGCCCGCTGTGGATAGGTTGCGGCACCTCTGCCACGCCCCGCACGCTGCCCTCCCCACGCCCTCAGCTCCCGTGCCTCTTGCTGGGATCGAGCGAGCTGAGGCAGCAGCACCCCAGAAAAGTTGGCGGTGAGTGCGTTGGGTCAGCTGTGGCTCTTGGCCCAGACGGAGGTAGGCTCACCTCGCACGCCCGCTGGGGACGCAGGGGCAGAGCCGCCTTGGGAGACCCGGGGCACGGGGGCGTCTTGCGTGCGCGGGTGCTCTGCAGGGGTGCGCGCCGCGCGGGGCAGATGGTCCCCTGAGAACCCGCGCGGTCCCGTTACAAAGTTGCGCTTTTACTTTTTTTAGAGCAGAGTGCGCTCTCGGCTGCTCTGCGGTCGGGTCCTGGGGGCCAGAGCCGCTTCTGGACGTCTCGGCGCGGGGACACTCTGCAGCGTCTACGCGGTGCATCGTCCTGATTCTAAAAGGCAGGCGTGTCCAGCCCTGGGGTAGGTGTGTGTGTGTTGGGGGGAAGCAAACGAGGTAGCCCCGGAGTGCCCAGTATGGTTCCTGGCGAATGTTGGGTTTCAGACCCGCACCCGTTTCTCTGCAGACTTTAACTTGGGGAGGGAGGTGACCCGCGGCGCTGGGGGAAGGAGCTGAAGTTGACTTCTGACCGGCGGAGAAGGGCTGTGTTGAAAATAGGGCCCTTGCCGAGCCTCAGGTTTTCCGAGTTTAGAAAGTTGATTGGGGCGGGAGCGATAGTCCAGCAGGGAGGGCGTTTGCGTTGCATGCAGCCCACCCAAGTTCAATCCCCGGCATCCCATATGGGCCCCCCGAGCACCGCCAGGAAGTAATTCCTGAGTGCAGAGCCAGGAGTAACCCCTGAGCATCGCCGGGTGTGATCCAAAAAAAAAAAAGTTGATTGAACAGCAGAAGGGTGGATTGAAAGAAGAGAAATGCTTGGACTTGGGAGAGGCGTGGGTGTCGCTATGGGGGCCGGTTACTCTTTTTTTTTTTTTCTTTTTGGGTCACACCCGGCGATGCTCAGGGGTTACTCCTGGCTCTGCACTCAGGAATTTATTTTTTTGGGTCACACCCGGCGATGCTCAGGGGTTACTCCTGGCTCTGCACTCAGGAATTACTCCTGGCGTTGCTCAGGGGACCATATGGGACCATATGGGATGCCGGGATCAACCCAGGCCGGCATGGGCCGCGTGCAAGGCAAACGCCCTACCCGCTGGACTATCGCTCTGGCCCCCTGGGGCCGGTTACTCTTTAGAGGCATCTCCTGGTTGGGGTACCCGACTTCGCCATGTAGGACTTCAGAAATCTAACATCTCATTAGTTCCCGCAGGCTTCAAACATATTTTACCCATCCGTTTTGCCTGACTCTCGGAGGCTCGGCTAGGTCTTGGGAATTTGCAGTGAGCAACCCAGCGGATAAGACGCATTGGCAGTGGATGGGCGTTGGGAGAAGTCCCGTTTACTTCAGCACAGCCGGTAAGGGCCCCCTAAGCTCGGGCCCTGAGCAACATTATGGGGTCCCGTTTACATAGCGTCTTGTGGGGGATGGAGCGCTTGTGTTGCAGGTGGACCCCACGGGTGGCTTATGTGAGGCAGGAAGGAGAGAGAGATGGTCGCTTTTTCCCCAGCCGCCTGCCACCCGGGACCTGCTGGGCAGGCTAAGGACTGATAAAGTCTGCGATGAGCCCCCTGCACGGCGTGGGCCTGAGCCCCACCAGCCCCACGAGGTGGCCGTCAAGCCACACCTGATGCCCAAGCCACACCTGATGCCCGCTTGATCTCTAGGCACGGGAGTTAATCCCCACCACCCGAGGTTTCTCGGGGGAGCCACGGACTCAGGCTGGAGCGAGGAATTGCTCTTTGCAGGAAAGGAAAGTCAGTCCTAGGCCTTACCCAGGTCTGCTTTAAGGTTATTGTCTTTCTCGCAGAAAAAGAATTTTCAGGAGTCGACGAGCAGTGAAGTAAAATAGATTTTATTAAGGAGGTTTTAGGTGAGGGGAGGGAGAGAAAGAAAGGAAAGAGTAATGCGCTCAGGGAGAATGCCGGCTGCTCCAAAGGCGGAGAGCCCCAACTGATTTTTTTTTTTTTTTTTTTTTTGCTTTTTGGGCCACACCCAGCAATGCTCAGGGGTTTCTCCTGGCTCTGCACTCAGGAGTCACTCCTGGCGGTGCTCGGGGACCATATGGGATGCCGGGATAGAACCCGTTCTATCCCCGGGCCGGCATGGGCCTGCTGCATGCAAGGCAAACGCTCTACCTGCTGGGCTATCGCTCCGGGCCCCCAACTGATATTTAAAATGGGCTTTTATTCCCTTTTGGCTGGAATGCTTTGGAATTTTCTTCGAGCTGGGTCCTGGGCCTGGGGGTTGATTTATTTCTTCTTGGGATAGTTAGTTATCTAAAGCCTTTAGAAGGGTCAGTGGCCTATGGGCTTCACACATTCCCTTTTGGTTTTCCCACCTCCAGGATTTATTGTTGATAATGGTCTTGTCAAGTTTGCTTTCGGCTTTCAATCAGGTGTTGCTCTGGATCTTCTCTTCTTCGGGAATTTCATTTGCCATGTGGCGCCCCCTGTCTGCCTGCCTACAACACTTGCAGGCAGAGAAGAGAAGCAGAAATTTTCAAGCATGTTATTTGCAAAGCAAAAAAGGACACACTGCAAAAATTAAGACCGTCCCAGAGCTGAAGTTGGTGATTCAATTGAGAGCAATAGCCTAGTTCCTTTTCAAAGTAGAATTTAAGGTGGGGAGGGATGGAGCCCTGAAGGGACCCACCAGGTGCTGCTGACTGCTGACTCTGCACTCGAGCAGTCAGTCTGGTGTGAGGAATGGCCCACCAGAATAAGACCTGACCCTGAAGGCAGGACCTTCCTGGCCTAAAGCAAAGGGAAGAGACCTAGTAGAGGCTATTAGCCTGCAGATGGTCAGTTTGAAAGAAGGCAGAAACCCCCTTTCCCAACCAGGGCAGGCCTACTCATGGAAAGTTACCAATTTAGGGCCTGAGCGTCCTTTCCATCTTGAAGTAACCTTTTTAGTTATCTACAAAAAGGCCCAGAACAAATTCCTGTTAGTGGTTATTAGACCCCCACCCAGAATCTACTATCTGGCCTGAATTGCCTGGATTGCATTCCTGCACGCACACATAGCCGTTGCTGACCCATGATCCCACACGTGTATCTAGCCCCACCAAATATAGAAAGAAGTATTAAGAATGATCTGATTGGTGGGGATGGTTATTTGGTACAAAGTGATTGGCTGCCATGCAGACCTTGATATATTTTAAATCTATTGGACGTTTATGTGCGGGCTTTTCTGTAGCGGCGGGAACTATCTCTTAAAAGATCCTCCCTGAAGGGCTCGGGCTCTTAGCCACTGACCACTTGGGGTCATGCTATGGGCCCGAGTATACTCGTTTATTAATAAAACCCTTGCTTTTGCAGAGGACCCGGTCTCTCAGAGTTTTCCTTGATAGGTGCGGTGTTCCGAGGCTCCCAGTCAGTCACCCCATCGGGTGGCCAACTCTTTCAAGTTGACATAAGAAAGGTTTTTACCCTGTCATGATAATTTAGGACTCCTAACCCCTTTGTCTGCTTCTGTAATTCTGCTTTGCTTAAGATAAAGAATGTGAACATGCGCCCTGAAGATTGTGGCATATAAGGTATATAAGCAGAGTGCTGAAACAAAGCGGAGCCTTTTGAGTCTTTGTCTCCAAGGGTCCTCAGCGCTGAGCCGATACACTTTCCTTTTATCTACATCTCTGTTTCTGGAGAGTCTCTATCAAGTGACGGGATCTGGAAATTATGTGCATGTTACAGGTGAGAATTACCCAAGAAGTCTCCAAGGTGGTTGTTTGCTGAATTGAAGATCTTTATTTATTTGTAGGGCTGCTGAAAGCGGAGCAAGGGTGTCTGCTGAACAGCCCTGAACCTGGGTCAGGTAAGGTTTATTGATAGATTGCTTTTTGGGTCGCACCCAGCTATGCTCAGGTTACTCCTGCCTCAGCATTTACTCCTGGTGGTGCTGATGATCCACATGGGCTGTCGGGGTACCCCGGTCTGTACGTGCAAGGCAACTGCCCCACCCACTGAGCGACCTCTCCCCTGGTCAGGTCGTTTTTAAACATTTTCCTTTTCATTTTCCCCTTTGTTCCACCAGTTGTCTCTGTTATAGGCCAAGGCAGGCGATTTCAGTACAGATGCCAGATGTTCCAAGGTCAGCCACGAGCAGTTACTGTAGAGGGCAACTTTGCTGTGCATCCCTGTGCAGGGAAACCTGGATCCTGCTCCACATTGGCTAGTCACTTAAGCCTCAGGACCTCCAGGGCTGTGCATCCTTCCTGGAGACAATCCTGTAGTCAAGTAATCTGAGCCTGGGGTGGGGAGGAAGTGCCCCAGGCTCAGCCTTTGGTGGTTCTTTTGTTCTTTAATTTGTCCTTGTGTCCTTCCTTGCCTGTCTGTTCCAGCAAGATTGTTCCAAGGGCTGAAAGCTGAGACTAGGGACACCTCTGAAGTGGTCCTCAAGAGGATGGGCAAGTGCCCTCACAAGCAAGAGGGAGCCTGAAAGGAAACTAGCTGGCTCTTCTAAAGTAGAAAGGAGTTACTTACTCCCGGCTCTGGGCTCCTCCCGCCCCCACCCCCCAGGCTCTGTGCCTCTCCCCACACCAGCCTTCCTGCCCTGCTTACCTTCCTCCTAACCCGGGCACCTCCCCCTTTTCCACCTTCTTTGTCTTTGAGCGTTGGCTCAGCTTTTCAC
The DNA here is from genome assembly GCA_021461705.1 of Cryptotis parvus. Taxonomy (NCBI): domain Eukaryota; kingdom Metazoa; phylum Chordata; class Mammalia; order Eulipotyphla; family Soricidae; genus Cryptotis; species Cryptotis parvus. The sequence goes on from JAJIBD010011939.1 coordinate 6,284, forward strand.
TATCTTTTCATCTCCAGTGATTGGCAGCAGGAAGCCAGACTTGGAAGAAATAGTCAGGATCTTAATGGGGTTTTTTTGTCTGTTTGTTTTGTTTTGTTGTTGGTTTATTGTTTGGGAGCCACACCTGATGGTACTCAGGGCTGGCTGCTTTCACGGCTTGGGCAACTGCATTTGGTGCTGGGGATCCTACCGGGGTTGACCACAAGCAACATAGGTGTCAGACCTGCATGCTACTCTGGACGCAAGAACCTTGGGTTTTTTTTTTATTTAAATTTTTTTTTATTTTTGCCTTTTGGTTCATACCTGGTTGTGCTCAGGGGTTACTCCTGACGCTGCACTCAGGAATTACTGTACCATATGGGATACCCAGGATCTAACCCAGGTTGGCTGCTTGCAAGGCAAATGACCTACCTGCTGTACTATCACTCCGGCCCCTTATATTGCTTTCTTTGGTCACATCCATCGATGCTCAGGGTTATTTCTTTCTTTCTTTTCTTTTTTTTTTTTTGCTTTTTTGGGTCACACCAGGCGACACTCAGGGGTTACTCCTGGCTCTGCACTCAGGAATTACTCCTGGCAGTGCTCGGGAGACCATATGGGATGCCAGGGATCGAACCCAGGCCGGCACAGGCCGGCCGCGATGCAAGGCAAACGCCCTACCCGCTGGGCTATTGCTCTGGCCCTGCTCAGGGTTATTTCTTGCTCTGTATCCAGGAATTACTCCTGGTGGTCCCAGGGAACCATATGGGACACCAAGGATTGAACCCTGGGTTGGAAATGTGCAGGGCAAATGTCCTACCTGCTGTACTATCTCTCCAGCCCTTTTGTTTTGGGGTGGGGTGGGGAATATTTGGGCCACATTCACGAATGCTCAGGGGGTTACTCCTGGCTCCACACACAGGAAATACTGCAGGTGGGACTTGGGTGACTATGGGATGCGGGGGATCAAACTCCTTTTGGCTGCATGCATCATTTGGCACCAAGAAACTTGCTTTTTTTAAACATAATCAAAGGGCTGGAGCAATAGTAATGTCGGTAAGGCTTTTGCCTCATACCTGCTGATCCTAATGCAGATGAGGCAGAAGTAGTGACTAGGTTCTCTGTTCGTTTCACGATTCACCAGTTCTTCAGTATTCTCAAGAACGAAAATACTGAGTGATAAAGATACTTGGACTCAGTACCAGAAAGTTGAAAAGAAGCTCACAAGTGGGGAGGAACCTCGTATAGGACTAATTTAGAGAGTTGCCTGTGTTTTTCTAAGGCACCTGGCATTCCTTTATCAATTGACAAAGATTTCACACACCAAAAACCATCACAGGGATGTTCAGCTGGTCTAAGTCTCTCCCTTTTCTTAGATCGCTGTCTGCCTAAGCCTCTAGGGCAGAGTTTTATGCTTCTTAGATCCCTGTCCGCCCAAGGCTCCAGGGCAGAGTTTTATGGTGTTGGAAATCCCTAGGAGAGCTGGGACAGGATTTGGGAATGTGAGTCAGTGTGGAAACTGGCAAAGGGAAACTGGTTTAAACCCTTGTACACTGGCAAGGTGAAACAAATCTCCCAGGTCTTGTGGCCAGAGCGATAGTCCAGGGTAGGGCATTTGCCTTGCATGCAGCCAACCCGGTTTCGATCCCCAGCATCCCATATGGTCCCTTGAGCACTGCCAGGAGTAATTCCAGAGTGTAGAGCCAAGAGTAACTCAAAAGTTACTCTTGGCTGGGTGAGACTCAAAAAAAGAAAAAAAAAAATCTCTGAGGCCTAGTTGCCTTTCTCTCAGCTTCTCTGTCAGCCTGGACTCCAGGCAGTTTTATGTTCCTGAGAAGCCCCTTGAAATCTGAGATGGAACATGGGGATGAATAGGTGTCAGGTTGATGAGAGAGATGGAACATCTGGAGAGGACCAGCTGACTTTGTCGCCACTGGCCAGGAGAAACTGAGACTTCCTCTATCAATCTGGGCCCACGTGTCTCCATGCACTGCCACCTGTGACCCCTGAGTACAGCTGGCTGTGGCTCAGAAACTGAACCCACCATCCTTTACTGTGCCTGTTTTTGGACCACAACTGACAGTGCTCTAGGCTTCTTTGGGTTCTGTTCATGGGTTGTTCGGACAGGGATTGGAGTTCTGTGTGGTGCCAGGGATAGAAATCGTGTTGACCGTGTGCAGGCCAGGGGTTCTGCCTGTTGTGCATCCTGTCTGATCCATTCCTGTGCCCTTTTTGTGTTTGGCCACACCCGGTGGTGCTCAGGGATCACTACTGGGGAGGCTCAGGGACCATCTGTGCTGCTGGGACCAAAACCCCACTTGGCCATGTACAAGGCACTTGTCCACCTGCTGTCGTAGTGCTCTGGCCACTCTCTTGTATTTCTCATGTGGATGCAGTGCTTGAAGAGCCTAACACTGAAGAGTGGGTACGGAGGTGCAGTGACCGGCAGAAACAGGGGTGACCAAGGGGGAACTTCCCTTTTTTATTCTTTTTGGGTCACACCCTGCAGTGGCTCAAGGTTCCTCCTGGTGCTGCACTTGGGAATTATTTCTGGCAGTGCTCGGGAGACCATGCTTAGCCGGGGACAAAACCTGGTCTGCCATGTGCCAGGCAAATGCCATACCTGCTCTACTATCCCTATGGCTTCCTTCATTGTGATATACTATGCAGGTAATCACAAGTGATGAAATGTACTGGCACTCGGGCCCAAGCGATAGTACAGCGGGAGGGCATTTGCCTTGCACTTGGCCGACCGGGTTCGATCCTCGGCATCCCATATGGTCCCCGAGCTCAGCCAGGAGTAATTCCTGGGCGAAGAGCCAGGAGTAACCCCTGAGCGTGCCAGGTGTGACCAAAAAAAAAAAGGAAAGAAATGTGCTGGCACTTGGTGAGTGGGTTGTGAAGGAAGCACTGACAATTCTAGGCAGTGTGTTTGGGAGATGGGACCTAGACAGAAACTTCGTGGTTAAAGGATTCACCGTGACCTATATCTGGGCTCTTGTGCCCTTTCACGGATGTCATTGAGGCTTGTGAGTCAGTTCAGGGTCTTTATATCCAGTTGCTACTTGCTAAGTGTTTTGTGCTGAGTGTAAGTTAGCATCCAGGTCCTATCTCCAGGGAACTAAACCTTGCTGAGAGATCCAAAAGGGATTGGCACAGGGGCTTATGGCCGCATTGGGTTGCCTGAGAGATTGGTGGTATGTGGCTCCCCACGGGTCCCAAGCTGGCTTTCTGCATCAGGAACCAGGAACCTGTTGAACAGTCACGATCACTGTCACCCCTTAGCTCAGAGTGGTCTGGGTATACAATACTCATCCGTGAATATGGACTGACCGTGCGTTCATGGTACAGTGAGGTAAAGCGTTCGTGTCACTGACAGGAGGATCCACTCTGCTGACTGACTGTAAATGGATTAAAGCAGGCGTCCTTGCTGAAGGTCCTTGTGCAGTCTGTAAACTGCACAGAGCCAAATTTCACTGAGAGAAACAAGGCTTTTACCCCAGGTGATCAAAATACCTCAGTTCTCAAGACAAGAGTCTGTTGTGTGAAGAGGAACAGCAACTCCAATCTCTGGGCAGCTGACTGTGGCTGTCCATGCGTTCCTCATGGTGCCATCTTGGCCAGACTTAGCCATCTCATCTTTCAGAGAACCTGAGAACCTTGAATGAAGGATTGAAGCACTGTGGGAGAAATTACCCAATCCATCCCTCAGATTATCCATTTGTTTGTTTTATTATTGCTTGCATTTTGGGTCACACCCAGCAATGCTCAGGGGTTACTCCTGACTCTTGGCTCATTCAGGAATTACTCCTTGAATGCTGGGAGATGATATGGAATGCAAGGGGATGGAACCGGGTCGGCTGCATGCAAGGCAAATGCCCTACCCACTATAGTATCATTCCAGCCCCAGATTACCCAGTTTTTTTTTTTTTTTTTGGGGGGGGGGGGGGTCACAACTGGCAATGCTCAGGGGTTACTCCTGGCTCTTCACTCAGCAATACTCCTGGTGGTGCTTGGGGGACCATATGGGATGCCAGGGATTGAACCTGGGTCGGCCACATGCAAGGCAAATGCCCTACCTGTTGCGCTATCGCTCCGGCCCTGGATTATTCAGTTTTAAGAACTCTTTTTCACCTTTAATACCATAAAAGCAGTGGGATAGATGCAGGTAATCCAGGACAGTCTTTCAGATGTGTCAAAGACAGTCTCTTGTCACGCGTGGCCTCCAGGGGCGTAATATATGCTTGTCCAGTAGCACCTCTCAAGCCCAACCTGAAAAGCCAATCCTCCATAGGCTCTGGTTCATTTCATGTGCTTGAGCATCTTAACTCTAGAGATGAATTCAGAAATCGCGAGAATCCTGAGGTGCTGGAATATATAATTTACCTTTGTACATTAGTTCTGTAGGGATCTTGGAGGGCATATTTACCCCACTTGAAAAGTTTCCAGCATTTTCTTTGCACACAGCTACCAAAGTCACAGGCAATTGGAAAACTGCCACTATTTATGTGGCTGTGAGCTTGGCGCAGGCCATCATAGGACATAATCCAGAAGGCCGGGTACTTGCAGGGTGCCATGGAGTGGGAGGACATTGTGGATACTTGTAGGGGCAGAGGAACTTGAACCTGTCCCAGTTTTCCAGAGCTGGGAAACCGTAGGAAACTGCCAAGAGCGGAGAACAAAGAAAGGTGGTCAGGAAAGGCAAGAGCTGAGAGCCAGAGACAGTACACTGGGCAAGGAACTAGCCCTACTTGCAGCTGACCCAGGTACAATCCTGGACATAGCAAATGGTCCCTCTACACCTATCAGGGCAGAGTAACCCCTGTGCAACATTGGGTGTGACCCAAACCCCGCCCTCAAAATAAAACCGCAAATAAGGTACCCCATTGTATGGTGGGGTGAAAGCTAGTTTGGGGGGGTGTTATCTGGCTTTACAGTAAACCATACACCCCATCAGCCTTTGTCTCACTGAGTTATTTCCTTCAGGAGTTCTTTCCCGAGCATTACCCAGTGCTGGCTTATGTTGTGGTCGCATCTTGTGTCATGACGTAGAGACGCCACCAGATTCAGAAGTATCATGGCTGGGCCCTGAGTCTCCTTTTTCTCCCTGGGTTTGATGATTCCCTGAATCGGGGTTTTCCTTTCTTCGGCAACTCTGGGTAGATTTTGTCTTTGTGTTTTTGCGTCACCCTTGGCGATGATCAGGGGTTCCTTCTGGTTCTGCATTCAGGAATTACTCTTGGTGGTCATCACAGGGGAGCATATGGGATGCCAGGGATCAGACCTGGATTGGCCACGCAAGGCAAACGCCCTCCGTGATGTCCAATGGCTCTGGCCCTCTTTGGTAGAGCTTTTGACACATCTTGCTTGGAGCACCCTAAGCCCCCTGTTCCTCTTACTGTTTACTACTCTCCCCTTTCCTTCCAGGAGGGTCTGACCCAGTCTCTTTGGACTGCCGTCGTCGTTTGAGCTCTCTTTCCTCTAATGTCTGATGTCTAATGTCTTCTTTGCCAGCCTTTCACCTTTACTAGCGCTTGAGTCATGCAATCGGATAAGCACCGCTTTGCTGTTTTTGCGTGGGGGCCTCCCCCATTCTTTTCCTATTTTTCTGTTGGGATGGTGCACAATTTCAGCCCTCCACTATGCCAGGTTCTCCTATTAGGACTTGGCATATTACAGTAGATAGGGATTCTCCAGAACGTTGGCCTCTAGAGGTCACTTTAACACAATCCTGTTTCTGTACTGCAGTGCACTTGCCTTGCTTGCGGCAGACCAAGGTTCAATCCCTGTCAACTCAGCTTGTCCCTTCATGTGCCAGGGGGTCATCCCTGAGTATAGGGCCAGGAATAAGCCCTGAGAACCATTGTATGGTTCTTCAAAGGAAAGGGAAGAAAGGAAAGGCCTTTCTCCAGTTTGTAAGGCTCCAGCTTCCTTTGAGCAGCTCCTTTTTTTTGGTTTAATATTTTATTATACCGTTGTGATATATACAATTACAAGATGTTCATGTTTGGGTTTCAGTTATTTTTTAATTTTTTTTTTTTTTTTGGGTCACACCCGCCAATGCTCAGGGGTTTCTCCTGGCTCTGCACTCAGGAATCACTCCTGGCGGTGCTCAGGGGACCATATGGAATGCCGGGATCGAACCCGGGCCGGCATGGGCCAGCCGCGTCAAGGCAAATCTCCTACCAGCTGGGCTATCGCTCCGCCCCCTGGGTTTCAGTTACACAATGTTCCAGCACCCATCCCTCCACCCGTGCCCATTTCCCACCACCAAGGTCCTCACTTCCCTCCTCCCTCCCCAGTTCCTCCTTCATGGCAGGTTCTTTATCTCTTTTCTCTCCTATACTCTTTTTCTCTCTCTCTCTCTCTCTCTCTCTCTCTCTCTCTCTCCATCTCACTACCCTTTCCCACACATTGTGGATTGCAATACATACACCTAGAGGTTATCATGTGTACCTTATTGCTATATTCAATGTTCAGTTCTTATACCATCATTCTTAACAATTACCAGCACACTTCTCTCTTCTCTGTCCTACCAGCCTCTGACTCCCACGAGTTTGTGGTATACTAGGTTTTGAGATATCACGCAGGCGCCTGCTCTAGGGGGATTGGGCTGTGTCCAGCTGTGGAGTCCGGACCAGAGGATAACTGGTTGTGTTGCATGAGGTCTTCTGAACTTCTGGGGCTTGGTGGGGAACAAGCCAAGGGACCAAACTTGTCCCCAAGCCAATTGAGCAGCTCCTTTGAGTCAGCCTCTGAGCTGCAATGGACGCCCCAGGATCAGGTGCTCATTCTGCTCTTTCTCTCTCACAGTTGGGAAATCCAGCCGTGCCGTCTACTCGAGGAGGCCCTCCTGCAAAGACCGAGTCTAGAACCTGCCACAAGTGTGGAAAGCCAACACCATGGAAACGCCCCTATATACGCATACCCACCATCTTCTGTGGCAACGCAAGACAAGGACCCTGGACCCAGAATAAACTTACACGAGCACCTGGAGTTCAAGATAACAGAGGAAGAGCTCAGGATGAAGATGGTCGTGGCAGGTAGGGAAGTCGATTTTATAATATCTACAGGATCCGAACATTCTGTGTTAACCTCCTTTTCTGGAGCACTCTCTTCCGACTCCTGTCAGGTGCAAGGAGTGCTGACGCCACCGATGAAGAGATGGTTTACACCTCCCCTACATTGTTTCTTCCGTGGGGTGTCATTTACACACCAGTTTCTAGTCATCCCTGGGCATTGCACCCCAGTCGTTGGACGTGATCTTCTCATGAGAATGAGAATGTGCTTCGTTTATTATAAGCAAAGCATAGACTTGAAAAGTAAAAACGGATCCTGAGTCCTTAGTAGCAGCCCAGGTTAACAGGCATCTCTGGGAAGATGATGTCCCGGGACGCCCCTGTCACAGCCAGCCCCGTGAAGATCGCACTGATGAACCCCAGCCTGTGCCTGTACCAGGAGCAGGAACCACTAGAGCCAGAAGCCAAAGATGGAGTTCAACCCCTCATTGACAAATTCTTGCGATGTGGACTACTTAAACCCTGCAGGTCCACTTGTAACAGCTCCATTAGGCCAGTGAGGAAGGAAAATGGAGAATACCGGTTGGTCCAGGATCTGAGAGCAGTTAATGACGCTCTCCGCCCAAAGGCCCAGTAGAGTCGCAGCCACATAGTGTTCTTCGCGAAATTCCCCCGATTGCTGCTGGTTTACGGTCTTCAATGTTTCCTTTTGTGTTCCCTTGGATGAAGCTTCCCAGTACCTCTTTGCTTTTGAGTGGACACGCAGGCAGGGGAGACCCCAGCAGTTGACCTGGACAGTGCTGCCCCAGGGATTCAGAGATACCTCCCACCATCTTGCGGAGGTCCTGACTAGGGACCTGGGAGACTTGCACTTGGCCCAGGGCAAGGCGCTGCATTTCTTCAATGACATCCTCGTGTGCTCTCCTACTCAGGCACTGGCGACCCAGCATGCCGTCCAGGCTCTGAACTTCTTTGCTCAGCGGGGCTACAGAGCCTCCAGGAGCAAAGTGCAACTTGTCATGCAGCGGGTGCGGTATAGGCGCCATCTTGACCCCGCAAAAGCAAAAGTCTCTGCCATGAGAGGGTCCAAACCATATGTTGCCTGCCACGGCCCACCACCAAGAGCGAAGTTACGTGCCATTCTGGGAAAGATGAATTTTTGTAGACAGTGGATAGTGGGCTACGGGCTCAAAGCCAAACCACTCTATAAAGCTTTAAAGGGGGAAATAGATACCATGTTTCGTGGGGGGGCCAGACCAAGAGAACGCCTTTGAGCAGCTGAAACGGGAGCTCTTAGATGCCCCGTCCCTATTCCTCCCCAGGAAGGACACACCATTTCAGTTGTTCACAGCTGAGGCAAAGGGAATCGCGTTGGGAGTGCTCACCCAGCCTCTGGGGTCTAGAGAGGCGACCCCTGGGGTACTTGTCTCAGCAGTTAGACCCAGTGGCCCAGAAGTGGACAGAATGCCTGAGAGCTCTGGCAGCCGCTGCAGAATTGACAAAAATGGCATCTAAAGTGAGTTTGGAGCAACCCCTGGAGGTCTTTTCTCCCCATGACCTAACCTCCCTCTTAGAGCTGGAGGCGCGCCATTGTCTGACTGGCAGGAGGCTTAGAAAATACCAAGGCCTCCTGTTGGAAAACCCTAAAGTAACTCTTCGAGCTTGTGATCCCATTAATATGTCTTCCCTTCTCCCCCCTGTTGTTTTGAAGTGACCCATAGCAGCGGGAAAGTCTACATTGCTGTGTGACCCGGCCAGCTGCTCTTGACCCTCCTCAGCAGCCTTGGCAAAGGGCACCTAGTGATGACCAGCTCGATTATGTCAATTTCCTCTTCGAGATAAATCTGTAGTGCAGCCTCCTCACACACACTCCTACGTGGCTCCCTTCACCACAACACAAGTGGATCCCGTATCTGGGAGCAAGACCCACTCTCCTTCATCAGAACTCCCTTGGACTCACCCCTTTCAATTTCTTGGGTACCTCCCTTATATTGTAAGAGCCCCACACTGGGCTATATCCTGGGCTGCAGTGACACCTAGTCAGCTCCTCTTGACCCTGCTGGTAGGCTTGGCAAAGGGTGTTGACGCCAGTCATGGGGGCAGTGCCTTAAAGCTCTACAACGGGCCACAGGCCTTTGCCAGCTTAAGGATAATCACTACTCAGTATACCCAGTAGTTGTATTGGGTTGCATCGCTTGGTAGGATTTTACCTAATGATGCATCTGTTCAGCAGCAACTAATAACTCCTACTTAAACTCTCTTCAGGCAAGCTTTCCAATATTCCTAATTATCACAAATTGCAACACTTATATTCTTAAGCCTGGTGCACAAGTGTCAATAAGCCGCAGCAGCCGCAGCGGCTTAAATCACAGAAGCTGATGAACAAACTGAATGGCTACATAGACAGAAATCTGAGATTTCCCCTACCTGACAGAGCAGCAATGGGTTTGAGACCCTGGTTAGGAAGACAACGCCCCTACCCAGCAGGAAGAAGCTCCAGAAGAACCCGCCGTCCCTTGCACCCTAGAAGTTCCAGGGTCTCAAACTCTCATAGGGGAAGAGTAGGTAGGTATTCAGACACGAGCAGGAGGGGGCGCTCTTATGTGTAGTGGGCAGGAGGGATGCTGTGTGTGGTTTCATGGGTATCCTGCTGTGGTATACATTTTTGAAGAAGGAGCAAAGCACCCAGACTTCCCCAGCCAGGGTAACATGCACAGATGGGTGCAAGGTACCTTGCATGGACCCTTCCTCATTTGCGTAATATAATGTAATCAGCAGGTGGGGAGATGTTGATAGCGTCTCCCTCCCCACCCCCCATGGGTACTGCTCAGTCTGGGAAATAGTCCAAAACAGTAGATTATAGCTAAGGGAAGTTATTGCAGTGGTGGGAAAGCAGTTCAGGGAATGGAGTACAGGACTGAAGAAACTTAGGTGCAGGGCTCAGGGACGCACCCTCAGGCCAGCCTGCTCCTAGCCTCTGGTGTGTACTGTGACTTCACAATAAAGGTACTTTTACTCTATCATGCTCTTTTTACTGAATTCTTTATTCTTGGTAAACAACTGAGGACCAATGTACAACTGCCAATATCCCGCTTACACCAACTAATTAAGAACTGTTCAGTGAAATAGTACGGTGCGAAGGGTGTTTGTCTTGCAGGCAGTCAACCTGGCGTCCATACATTGTATGCCATATGGTTCCTCAAGCTACCAGGAGTGATGCCTGAGCACTGATGGGTGTGGTCCGATTACAAAAAAACAAACACAAATAAGAGAACTGTTTTACTTAGACCCTGTCATGAGGAGGTTCTTGGGAAAGAATAATTTCTGCTGACAAACCTTGCTATCCCTTTATTTTAAGGATTTTTTTTTTTTTTTTTTTTTTTGCTTTTGTGGGTCAAACCCGGCAATGCTCAGGGGTTTCTTCTGGCTCTGCACTCAGGAATTACTGGCTCTGCACTCAGGAATTACTCCTGGTGGTGCTCGGGGACCATATGGGATGCCGGGATCGAACCCAGGCCGGCACAGGCCAGCGCGTGCAAGGCAAATGCCCTACCCGCTAGGCTATCGCCGGCCCCAAGGAATTTTTTCTTAAAAAATAGCAATACCTGGTGATGCTCAGGTTCCTCCTGGCTCAGTACACAGGAATCACTCGTGCTCTGGGGACCATAGGGATGCCAGGGATTGAACCTGGGTTACCCTTGTGGATGGCAAACACCTTACCTGCTGTACTACCACTTCGGTTCCCTATGATCAGTTTCGGTTCCCTGCTCGAGTATCTTACCTCCTGACTTAACCCTGTGCTTCCTTATATAAGACTCCTTGCCAGTGAAAGTTCATGTCACGTTGCCAACAGGGCAATGAAAGGAACTAACCTGTTACTCGAAAAGAACATGACTATTTAAAATTGAAACAACAAAAACCCCACATAGAATAAAAAGGCCTTTAAGCTTTCCTCTTGTGTCTTCTTCTCACTCTTTGCAGCTGTTAGATTAGAAATCCACTCTAACTCCTCACCACTGTTCATTATTGTTACTATTATTAGTTATTTTGAGCCCTATCTGCCAGACTCAGAATCATACAAGATGCACTGGACCCAAGTGGGCTATGTGCAAGGCCAAGTGCCTTGACTGCTGTGCTATCTCCAGCCTCACTGCATAGTCTTCAGAGTATACTCTTGAAATGGGAGTTGAATTGCATGTATTCATTTCCTGCAGTGGCCATACGGAATAACTCCCTCTGTTACTGTAAAACAATACACATACAATTTTGATATTCTAAAGTTGATAGACTATGTAGTCAGCCCTGGGCCAGGGCTCCTGGCGACTGAAAGAAACAATTTCTTTTATGCTTTTCTAGATTCTAGAACTTTCCAGGCATTCCTGGTGGGAAACCCCCTGACTTCTGTCTTCAAAGCTGGCAGTCTAATATGGCAACTTTTTTAAAATTTTATTTTTTATTTTTATTAATTCTTATTTCTTTTGGGGTCACATGGGGGCTTACTCCTGACTCCTCGCTCAGGAATTCCTCTCGGCGGTGCCTGGGGACCATACAAACCCAGGCTGGCCGAGTGCAAGGCAAACGCGCCCTACTTTGCTCGGCCCCATGGCAACTGTTTTGTGGCCAAATTTTCTCTATTCATCTCTTTTAAGGGCTTTTGTTAGGACCCACTCAAGTCACTTGTATCACTTGTCTTCCCTTGGTTCATCGATTTGCTTAAGCAGGCACCAGTAACATTTCCGTTTTGTCACATGCTAGTTTAGCCCAAGGGCATCTGCTCCCTCCAAGAACATGAAGAGCTTCACCACCATTCCTCAGGTCATGGGAATGAGGTCTATAATTGTTACTGATTTTTTTGGCATATCAAATGTGACATGGGTAGCTTGCCAGGCTCTGCTGTGCGGGTGGTATACTCTTGTACTAGCCTCTCATCTCGTGCATGTATTGATGAACCATAACAGGGAAAGATCAGCTTTTCTGCTGGGTGGAGCTCTGCGACGAGCTGTGAAGTCTGGATGTTGAAAATGGTGGCCCTAGGGAGTATTACCATTTTGATAATGTTAATCCTTCCAATCCATGAGCAGGGAATGTGTCTCCATTTCTCAGGTCCTCTTATTTCCTGACGTAACGTGTTGTAGTTTTCTTTGTAGAGATCCTTTACATTTTTTGTCAAACTGATTCCTAGGTATTTGATTTTCTGTGGCGCAACTGTGAATGGGATAGTTTCTTTAATGTCCCTTTCTTTTTTCGTTGTTTGCATATAAGAAGGCCACTGACTTTTGGGTATTGATTTTGTACTCTGCCACTCTGCTGTAAGAATCTATTATTTCTAGGGGGTTTTGGTAGAGAGTGTAGGGTTTTCCAGGTATAATATATCATCTGCAAATAGTGACAACTTGGCTTCTTCCCTTCCTATCCGGATGCTCTTAATGTCTTTTTACTTTCCTGATTGCTATGGCAAGTACTTCCAGTACTATATTGAATAGAAGTGGTGAGAGTGGGCAGCCTTGTCTTGTCCTGGATCTTAAGGGGAAGGCTTTCAGTTTTTTCCCCATTGAGAATGATGCTCGCTGTGGGCTTGTAGTAGATGGCATGGATTATATTGAGGAAGGTTCCTTCAATCCCCATTTTACGGAGAGTTTTTATCATGAACGGGTGTTGAATCTTGTCAAATGCCTTCTCTGCATCTATTGATATGATCATATGGTTTTTATTTTTCTTTTTGTTGATATGATGTATTATGTTGATTGACTTGCGGATGTTGAACCATCCTTGCCTTCCTGGAATGAATCCCACTTGGTCATGGTGTATAATCTTTTTGATGACTCTTTGAATTCTATTTGCTAGTATTTTGTTAAAGATCTTAGCATCTGTGTTCATCAGGGAGATTGGTCTGTAGTTTTCCTTTTTTGTGACATCTTTGTCTGCTTTGGGTATCAGGGTGATATGTGCCTCAGAAAAGCTATTTGGGAGTGTTTCTGTTTCTTCAATTTGCCAGAAGAGCTTGAAGAAAATTGGGAGTAGGTCCTCTTTAAAGGTTTTGTAGAATTCACTGGTGAATCCATCTGGACCTGGGCTTTTGTGTTTGGGGAGACTTTTGATTACCGATTCCATCTCCTCAATGGAGATAGGTTTGTTGAGGTATTCCAAATCTTCTTGTTGCAGACTTGGGAGGCTATAGGAATTCAGGAATTTGTCCATTTCTTCCAGGTTCTCTTGTTTCGTGGCATACAGGCTCTCATAGTAATCTCTGATGATCTTTTGAATTTCTGTGGTTTCTGTTGTGATGTCCCCATTTTCATTTCTGATTCTATTTATTTGGGTTCTCTTTCTTACAAGTCTTGCAAGTGGTTTGTCAATCTTGTTTATTTTTTCAAAGAACCAGCTTTTGGTTTCGTTGATCTTCTGGATTGGTTTTTGGCATTCCATCTCATTGATTTCTGCTCTGTGTTTTATTATTTCTTTCTTTCTGCTTGGGTTGGGCTCCTTTTGTTGATCACTCTCTAAGATCTTAAGTTGTGAAGTCAGACTATTTGTGATGGCCTTTTTCTTCTTTTCTGATGAATGCTTGAAGAGCTATGAACTTGCCTCTTAACACTGCTTTTGCTGTATCACACAAGTTCTGGCAATCCGTGTCTTCAGTCTCATTTGTTTCCAGGAATCTATGGATTTCCTCTTTGATTTCTTTTTATGACTTGCTGGTTGTTCAGCAGTGAGCTATTTAGTTTCCAGGTACTTGGTATTGGTCTCCGTTTTTGTGTACAATTAACTTCTATTTTCAGTGCGCCATGGTCTGAGAAAATAGTTGCGCCATGGTCTGAGAAAATAGTTGGCACAATTTCTATCTTTTGGTTTTATGGAGGTCTGATTTAGTGCTCAGCATGTGATCTATTTTGGAGTATGTTCCATGTGCACTGGAGAAGAAAGTGCATTCAGCTTTTTTGGGGATGAAATGCCCTGTATATGTCTTACCAGCCCTCTTTTCTTCCATCTCTTCTTTTAGGGCCAGTATTTCCTTGGTAAGTTTCAATCTTGTTGATCTATCCAGAGTTGATAGAGCAGTGTTGAAGTCTCCAACTACAATTGTTTTGCTGCCAATGTCTTCTTTGAAGTCTATTAGTAGTTGTTTTAGGTATTTTGCTGGCCCCTCATTGGCTGCATATATGTTTAGTAGCGTGATTTCTTTCAGATATATGTATCCCTTGACTATTAAGAAGTGACTTCACTGTCCCTTCTGACCTTCCAGCCTGAAGTCTATGTTGTCGGATATCAGTATAGCCACCCCGGCCACTCCCTAGAGCTTTATACAGATTCAGTGTGGGCCCTATAAAGATACCCATGATGTTCTTCAAAGAAATTGAACAAACACTCCTGAAATTTGTATGGAATAATAAACCCCCACAAGTTTAATAAACCCCCCACGAATAGCTAAAGCAGTCCTTAGGAAAAAGAAGATGGGGGGTATCACTTTCCCCAACCTCAAGCTCTACTACAGAGCAGTTGTAATTAAGACAGTGTGGTATTGGTATAGAGACAGACACGTAGACCTATGGAATAGAACTGAATATCCTGAAACACTCAAATATACAACCACTTAATCTTCAATAAAGGAGCGAAAAATATTAAGTGGAGCAAAGAAAGCCTCTTAAACAAATGGTGCTGGGAAAACTGGACAGCTACGTTTAAAAAAATGAACTTAGACCTCCTAACGCCATGCACAAAAGTCAGATCAAAATGGATTATAGATCTCAACATCAGACATGAATCTATAAGGTACATCAAAGAAAACATAGGCTCTATGACATCAAAACTAAAAGTATCTTTAAAGATGACACACCACTGACCAAGCAAATGGAAGCAAAGATAAACAAGTGGGATTATATAAAATTGAAAAGCTTCTGCACCTCAAAAGAAACGGTGACCAAGATACAAAGACAATCCAGAGTGGGAAAGGATATTCACCCAATACCCATCTGACAAGGGGTTAATATCCAGGATATATCAGGCACTGGTAGCACTTCACAAGAGAAAACGCCAACCCCATCAAAAAATGGGGGAGAAGAAATGAATAGAAGCTTCCAAAAAGAAGAAATTGAATGGCCAAAAGGCATATGAAAAAGTGCTCTTCATCTTTAATCATCAGGGAGATGCAAATCAAAACAACAATGAGGTACCATCTCACTCCACAGAGACTGGCACACATCCAAAACAGCAAGAACAACCGGTATTGGCGTGGATGCAGGGGAAAAGGGACTCTCATCCACTGTTGGTGGGAGTGCCGACTGGTCCAGCCCTTTTGGAAAACAATATGGGCATTCCTCCGAAAAACTAGATATTGAGCTCCCATTTGATCCAGCAATAGCACTCCTGGGAATATACCCTAGAGACCAAAAAACACATAGCAGAAACACTATCTGTACTTCTTTATTCATCGGTGGCACTATTCACAATAGCTAGGATCTGGAAACAACCTAAATGCCCGAGAACAGAGGACTGGCTAAAGAAACTGGTACATCTACACGATGGAATACTATGCAGCTGTCAGAAAAGACGAAATTATGAAATTTACCTGCAAATGGATGGACATGGAGACTATCATGCTGAGTGAAATTAGAAGGAAAAAAAACAGATATAGAATGACTGCATTCATTAATGGGATATAAATATATACCAGTGTTTAACTGAGTGCAATGGTAATGTCAGACTAGAACTCACCATTGAATTGAATATACACAAACATGATAAACCCTAAATGTGTAGGGCTAGCCGCAATGTGTAAAGGAAGGGGGAGAGAAATGCAGAGACAGAGAGAGAGACAGAAAGAGGAAAAGGGGGTGCCTGCTACTAAGGCAGCCTGGGGGTGGGCGGGAGGGGGTGTGGGTATACTGGTGGTGGGGATGGGGCACTGGTGGAGGGATGGGTCCTGGAATACTGTATTACCAAGAACCAATTATGATCACCTTTGTAGCTATGTTTCACTGTGGTATAATAAAAAATTTTTAAAAATGGCGGCCTTCATGGTGTGGGGGTTTCTCTGGCTTCTTGAGAGGCTGTGCTGGGATGGATGTCAAGGGCTAGAACCCACCTTCCCTCCTGGGGCTGGTAGCAACTCTGCCCCATGTATCTGAGTCCCACTCAAATAATAAGCTCAGTCCATAATATGAGTCTGCCATATAAAGGAAAATTGAGTGTCACATTTGGGATGTTCTTATCCCTCATGGTCTGAGATCGCAGCCAGAGGTGCAGCCATTACATTTACATTCAGTGACTGTGCTTAGGGTTCACTCCTGGTGGTGCTCCCACAACGAGGCAGTACCAGGGATTGAACCCAGGCCCTCTGAGTTTATGTACTGGCCATTGAGTTATTTCTCTGGAACCTGGAGGGTTTTTATTTATTTAAAGCAATGATTTAGAGTTATTTATAGTGGAGTTTTAGACTTGTGGTATTGCAGCACCCATCCCAGTCCCATCACCAGGTCCGCCCCTCCACCAGTGTTCCAAGGTTACCCCCAAGCTTGCCCCCTCACAGCCGGCACCTTTCTAAGTTCTGTTGTAAAAGTTTGGGTCTTGTGATTTCAGTGTTGCAGACTCTGGTTTGGATATTTGACTCTATCAATCTTGAACACCACCTTTGTACCTTAATCCCCTGACCTGGCCCCTGTTGTTTCTCACCTGTCTCTTCTCTCCCTCCTCTCCATTCTTACTCTTCCCTGTACTCTGGGGCCAAGGTTTATCTGGGCATTTCCTCTTTAAAGCATTGTGTTCCTTCATCCAGTTATAAATATCACATATAAGTGATGCCATCCTGTGTTTATCCTTTTGGCTGATTTCATTTAAATGATGCCATTTAAAATGATTGCATCATTTAACTGATGCAGTATGGTCCACTGACATCCATATTGCAAGTGAACTGTATGATTTTATCATTCCTTGCAGCTGTGTAGTATTCATTGTGTCCACATGATCTTCATGATCCACTGTCCATTCCAAATCTTAGCTATTCTAAGTGTTGCCATGAATAATGACGTGCATATGTTCTTTTGAATCCATGTTTTTTTGTTCTGGGGATAGATATCCAAAAATCGAATTGCTGGGTCATATAGAAGCTCAATTCTTGGTATACCGAGTACCCTCGAGGGGCCAGAGCTATAGCACAGCAGGTAGGTCATTTGCCTTGCATGTAGCCGATCTTCCCATATGGGACTCGAACACTGTTAGGTGTGCCCCTCCTCTATGGGCTGGAATATATCTGCCTTGCATGCAGCTGACCAACCTTGGTTTGAATCTCCATAGCACTGCTTATGGTCCCTGGAGAACCAGCAGGTGTAACCCTCTGTGAAAGAAAAAGCTACTAACTTTGAACATGACACAACCTATGTTTCACCAGTTCCATGTAGAATATATACACACACACACAATAAAAATGCATTCATCATGTATGACATCAGAAGATACATATAACCTCACACACACGTGCGCACACCAACATAATAGTACAGGGATGTAGCTCAGTAGTAGAGCACTTGTCTTGCATGTATGAGTTCTGGATTTGATCTCCCTGCCATCACACACACGTACACAATCATTTCAGTGACTGTCAGCAATTGTACATATATATATATATACACACATAATTATTTTAGGGACACCTGGTGATATCAGAACTCAATCCTGGCTTTGTTATTAGGGATGTGCAAGGCTAAGAGGCTTTATCAACTTTTCTATCTCGCCAGACCCAATTGTGGTATAATGGAATATAGTATTCTCGTGAACAAACTGGAAGCAAGAACAAACTAGTCAATGAAGGGATGCAACCAGTAAACATAATCCTGACCTGAAGAATTAACACAGTATGTGCTGGGGCTGCAATGAAGTATATTGGGTCAGCACTTGCATTCCATGAGCTGACCCAAGTTTGATCTCCAGTAACCCTTATGGTCCCTTCAGGCCACTAGGAGTGATCCCTTTGCACAGAGTCAGTAAGTCTTGAGCACCACTGGGTATGAACCCACAAAGCAAAAATAAAAGTATGTACTAGTTGTTCCAAGAGTTTAGTACATGCATACCATACAGGATATCATAATATACAATTATATATACTTTATATATACTATATAACATTATACACTAAATATACTGTTAAGTATTTAGGACTAAGGAGAGCTGACAGCCCTGAGCAGAGGGGAGAGGTGAGTGACTGGAGGAAGTGCTTACATTCTCTTTCTTGAGCTAGTTACTAGTTTGTTAATATTTGTGAGATTTCAGCAGGCTAAAGGTGTGTACATCTGTGCATGTGAGATTCAGTAAAAAGCTGTGTGCCACAATCTAGGTGCAGTAACTTTTCTGCAGAACAATTTGACATTTGGAGGACCTGAGGAAGATATGAGGGCCATAGATTTGCATTAAAGATAAATCCATGGGGCTGGAGCTTTAGCACGGTGGGTAGGGCATTTGCCTTGCACGCGGCCGACCTGGGTTCAATCCCGGCATCCCATATGGTCGGTCCCCTGAGCACCCCAGGAGTAATTCCTGAGCAAAGAGCCAGGAAAAACCCCTGAGCATTGATGGGTGTGACCCAAAAAGAAAAAAAAATCCGTGGCTTCATCTACGATGGCAAAGAGCTGAACGGCTGCTTGGCTGAATGAATTCAGGTAAGAATTATGAAGGTGAGAATTTAAATAAGGGCGTCAGGGATAAACAGGATGAAGCAAATAGAATGTGACGAGGCCACGAAATCTTGTGCCTGTCACTTAAAAAAAGAATGACAGTACCTTTTTTTTCTTTCAAGGTCATATCTAGTGGGCCTCAGGGCTGCTCCCCTTCCTGGTGGCCTCAGGGTGATGGGGTCAAGAGGAGTCCAGTATGCAGAGCTGAGATTTGTCCTTTTGAGCCATTTCTCTGGCCCCAACAGCTCCTTAATTGGAGCTGCTCTGTTGATTAAATGAACAGTGATTAGAGTTCGATAGGGGGAAAAAAAACGTCCAGGCGCTGGCTTTACACTCCGGTGATTGACCCCGGTGAGAGACTCTCAGACATGGGGCAGAGCTGCTACTTGCTCTTCCTGTGCCCAGCCGCTCATGAGGTGCCCGGGAGGCATGGCGGGTTCTAGCCCTGGCCTGCCACCCCAGCAGAGCCTCACAACAAGCCAGACGGACACACCCCCGACTCCTTGGGGGCCGCCGTTTTCCACATCCGGACTTCTTTCTCGTCACAACTCCACCCAGCAGACCAGACCATCACAGCCCGGCTCGCACGGCGCGGTTGATCAATAATTGCTTTATTTAGAGGTGACTACAAGAGTATGCCACCTGCACGGCAAGCCTGGCAAGCTGCTTGTGTCGTATTTGATATGTCAAATGCCAGTAACATTTATATTAGGTCATTCCCATGACCTAATATAAAGTTTTGAGGCTCTTTATGTTCCTAGAGCAATCGGATGCCTTTGGGTTCTACTAGCATGAGATAGGACATATGGAGATATTACTGGTGCCCGCTCTAGCAAATAGATGATCAATGCGAAGATAATGATAGTGATTGATCCCCGGATTTGATCCACTATCAGGAGAATCCTGAGTGCTGAGCCAGGAATGAGTCTTGAAACACGCCCCAAAGTCCGCTATTGCATAGTGCTATTTTACATAGTTTAAGAATATAAAAGTATTGCGATTAGATTATGAGAAATGCTTATTTGGGGGAGGGAGGGAGTCACACCCGACAATGCTCAGGGTTACTCCTGGCTCTTAGCTCAGTAATTACTCCTGGTGGTGTTCAGGGGACCATATGGGTTACCTGTGATCGAACCCAGGTCGGTTGCATGCAAGGCAAATGTCCTACCTGCTGTGCTGTCGCCCCGACCCCTATGAGTAAAACTTTAATGGGCTAAGGTTCATGCACATAAAATAGTGGCTTTCATCGGACTAGTCAGAATCTGGGTTTGAAATGGTTCACTGCCTCAGTATGCCTGGGAGCGATAGTACAGCAGGGAGGGCGTTTTCCCAGGTCGCTGCCGACCTGGTTCGATCGAGCCCTAATCCTAGCCCAGCCCTTACATTAGGCAGCCCTAACCCTAACCAGCCCTAACCAACCCCAGTCCTAACACTAACCAGCCCTAACCATACCCCAGACCTAACACTAACCCTAGCCCTAACACCTAACCTAGACCCAGCCCCAACCCTAGGCCAGCCCCAGCCCAGCCCCAACCCTAGCCCAGCCCCTGCCCGGCCCTAGCCCCCTAGCCCTAGCCTAGCCCTAGCCCAGCCCTACCCCTAGCCCAATCCTAACCCAGCCCTAACCCTAGCCCCCCACCCCTAGCCCAG
The DNA here is from genome assembly GCA_021461705.1 of Cryptotis parvus. Taxonomy (NCBI): domain Eukaryota; kingdom Metazoa; phylum Chordata; class Mammalia; order Eulipotyphla; family Soricidae; genus Cryptotis; species Cryptotis parvus. Next base: position 26,595 of record JAJIBD010011939.1, read on the forward strand.
CCCTAGCCCCTAGCCAGCCATAACCCTAGCCCCGCCCTCACCCTAGCCCAGTCCTATCCTGCATCCCATATGGTTCCCCGAGCACCCCCAGGAGTAACCCCTAAGCACTGCCGGGTGTGACCCACACCCCCCACAAAAATTAAAATGTGCCACGGGATGTCTGGGAGCACCAGAATCCTACTTAGGGAAAAAACAAGGGCACCCTTTCCTTGCAACATCCTCTCGGGACAGCGAGAGGCCAGTGTTACACAGCTCCAAGCGGGGGGGGGATGAGCCGTACAAAGAACCATCAGTTCTCAGGCTTTCTGCGTACTTGACCAATTGGCTGCACCAGTGTCCGCCCAGCTTAGTGGGGATTGGCAGGCCGCAGGTCTCGCGGGCTTGGCAGGAACGTGCCAGCACTCTCGCGAGATCGCAGGCAGTAGCCGGCTCAGTGATAGTTAGGTGGCTACTTCCTCCTCTAAGGGGATGGGTGGGTGGGGGAGATGATGGCTCGGGACCCCAGTTGCTAGAGTGCCGCCGCCTTTCCTCCAACCCTCAGCTTCCGTGACCTTTTCTTTTCTTGCTTTTTGGGTCACACCTGGAGACGCTCAGGGGTTACTCTTGGCTCTTCGCTCAGGAATTACTCCTGGCAGTGCTGGGGGGACCATATGGGATGCCGGGGATCGAACCCGGGTCGACCGCGAGGAGGCTAAAGCCCTTCCCGCAGTGCTGTCGCTCTGCCCCAGTGCCTTCTTTAGGCATGGGTGAAAGGCAGTCCCAACTTGGGATTCGCACATCCTCCGGAGCGCGGGTTCCGCTGGGCGTTCCTTCGCCTTCGCAGGCACTGTCAGTCACTCCACCAGTGGGGAAAGGCTTGCTCCAACAAACATTTGAATGGAAAAGGTGGGTGAGGGGGCGGCAGCAGAGAAACAGGTTATTCCTGGCCCTGCACTCCTGCATTGCGTCTAGCGGGCTACTGTATGGTGCCGAGGCTTGAACCCGGGCCGCCCACATGCAAAGCGAGTGTCCCCCTTCCCTGCTTTTTCTAGTCAATCACCATTATGTAACATGGGGTGGAGGCAAATAATCTTCAGAAGGTCTAAGGCAAGTTACTGAAAAGGAAGTACCTTTGGGAGCTCGAGGGAACTCACCAGGAGCGCCCTCTCCCCCCACAAAATGAAAAAAAAAAATTGTTCCCCCAAACAATTAGGGTGGAAAAACCACCCTAATTTAAATGCCAATGCTTAATAAGGATGTACACACTAGTTAAGATTCTAGTTTTGGAGCAGCCTAAATCGCCCCCCCCCCCCCCCCAACGCCACAGCCTGGTGTTTTGTCCAAGAATGATTAAAGACGCTATACATAACTCGGTGTACATTTCCGAACACGAAATTGGGTTTGATTCCTGGTGACCCCACTTCCCGCACCATATACAAGCACACAGAGACTTTAAAATGATTATTAGATGCCTTTATTAGTGGAACAGAAACCAGAGGTAGTTGTAGATGGTTAGGTGGGAATCGACTTGTAACATGCTCTGGTGTTTGTAAAACCAAAATAGGCTAACGAGTTCCAATGCTATGAGATCACCCTGTTATGTCCTACCTGCTGGGTGAGCTCTAGTCCTCCAGCGGGAAGGCAATTGTGCTTCTCCCCTTCCTGTGCTTTCCTCAGTCATTAGCACTGGGGCAGTGGGCTTCTCCCCTGGCGCCTGCTGGGAGCACCTCAATTACGAATCCTAATAGAGCTTTTTCTCCTACCTTCAGTTACCTAATGCGCCTTTGGTGTCATTCTCAAAGCTCCACAGGGAATCCGCTGCGTTGCCTTCTTTATGCAGGCTCACGTAGGGTCATTTGTGTGGCTGGCTGTAAAGAATGAGACAAATGCAGGAGGGCCTGTTCAAGCAGATGAGTCTCACGAGCCTACCTGGCCGGTAGTGCAAGCATGCGCTTACCACCGGACCCTCACTTTATTTTATCTTGTGTTACTTCAATTACAAAAATGTTCATGTTTGGGTTTCGGTCATACAGTGTTCCAGCACCGTCCCTCCACCAGTGCCCATTTCCTACCACCAATGTCCCCGATTCCCTCCCTCCTCCTGTGGTTGGGCTGTGACTCCAGACAGGATCCAAGGAGGAGTCTGTACAATCTCCTCTCTGGGTTTTATGGAGACTTACTTTACCCTTCTGTGTTGGCCTCTGAAAGCACCAGTCAGCCTTAAGAGGGCACAGGAAAGGGAGACGGCGCGTTCCCCACAAATGCCCACGCTGACCGGCAGCCGTTCCCGGTGCTTTCCCCGCAGAAGCCCCGGTGGCTGGAGCTCGCGTCCGCCCGGCACCGCCCGGGACTCCCTCCGGTCGCCATTGGCCACGTGCTCTGGCCACGGCCCGGGTCATGTGGCGTCACCCGGGCCGGGAACTTACCTGCACTTAAACCAGGCCGTTCGCTGCACCCCCGCAGAGACGCTGCGAACCCCCGGACCCCAGGTGGGTCCAGAGCCGCAGGCGGGGCCGGGCTCACACCCGCGCCCAGGGACCCGCCGCTGCGTCCTGGGGAAAGCAAAGCGCCAGTTTGTGAACGCGGCCGGGCTTGCCCGGACTTGGGGCAGGGGTGAGGGGCGGACGGGCACAGCGTGCTTTGTGCCTCGGGTGGCACCGGGACGGGCACCTCGCCCGCCCCCGGGCCACCGAGGGCTGCTCTACCCCTCCGTTCTGGCCGCCGGGAGCAGCGGAGCTCCGGGCGGGCAAAGCTCGAGGGGATGCGGCGCGATCCCAGTCCCACCCGGGCCCACGGGCCTGACCCGGACAAGAGGGACTCGACTCACCCACCGCAGCTCGACTGAAAGGCCGGGACCCGGGGCAGCGCGGACAGGCCGGGCCGCACGGCGGGCGGGGCGAGTGAGGGGCGGGCGGGCGGGGAGGCGGGCCAATAGGCATTTGGGGTGGGGCCATCGTCTGCACTGGAAGCCAATCACCGGCGAGGGGCCCGCGGCGGGCCCACCCATTGGTGCTAGCGGTCCTGCGCCCACCCAGTGGTCGTGCTCTTCCCTAGGCCGGAGGAAAAGCCGCCCCTGCGCACTGGAGCGTCCTTCTCCCAAAGCCTGGGACTCCGGTGCCGCGTCCTGGGCTTTAGCCTTCCTAGATTTCGGTTTGTCAGGCCACCAGGCTTTCCTTCGGGACTATCCTGGGAGCCCCGCCCGCAATTACGATCACAAAGAAGCACGTTCCCGCACCTGCGCTGGCCCAGTGTGTGTTCTAAAGCATGAGAGTTTCAGGTAGTCCTATACTTAGAAGAGGTTCAGGTTGCAGGAGGATTGAAATTTCATTCCACTCAACCCACCCCCGGCCCCTTCTGCCCCGGAAGGAGCAGCTTCCCTTCCTCAAGCTGAGACTTCTCTCCTCTCCGGGTGGGTTGAGTAGTAAGCAGCCTGGATGTGTGGCCAGCACCCGCATCCTTGTGGAAGGGCTCAGGCTAAACCTGGCACACCAGTCAGTGCAAGAAAATCGCAGCGTTTGCAGACGGGAGCTTTTATTTCGGGTCTAATCTTGGCACCTGTAAATTCTACCTTCAGAACATCATTTATCAACTCCGTGTCATCGGTGGGAGGCGGGGCTGATACGCTGGGGAACCTTGCAAGGCCACAGAGCCTCGAGCAAGTGCTGAATCCCAACTATCTGAACCCCGAGAGCTCCTCACACTCACTCTGCTGTGACTGTTCTCAGGGGTGGGCGGGAGGGTGCGAATGGCGCACATTTGATCACAGTGGCAAAGTCTTGTAACTGTTCCTAGGAGACCTTTGGAACGGAATAGCGTTCACGTGACTGACCGGGAGTATTGTATCCAAGGAACCTAATGATAGAGGCGTTGAGTGACCCGGGTTAGAGTGCGGGGATTTGGGGGCATGAATACACAGGAGGTCCTGGTGGGGTTTGCATTTCGTGTGGATTTTAACAGGAAAGGATAAAATGGTGTGGAAGTGGTTTATTGAGCTCGTGATATGATTTTGTGGCAATAAAAGACGGAATTAAACAGGAGCCCAAAGCGTAGTACAGCAGGAAGAGGCGTTTGCCTTGCATGCCTGGACCCGGGTTCCATCTCCAGCACCCCTTATTAATTCTATCAATAAGTCATGGCATTCAGTATTCCCCTCGCAGATATTCATAAGATCCAGGCATACGGGTTATGGGGAACACCTTTCTTTTAATTTTTTAATTAAACTTTATTTAAACACCCTAATTTAAAATGTTGTTCATAGTACAGTTGTCTCAAGTATTCAACATCCAACACTAGTCCCACCACCAATGTGCCCATACCGTGACGAAAGACCCTTGTTTTGCATCCCCATCAACATGCCTGCTCCGTTAGCAGTCACTAATTATTTTGCTTATTACAACATATATCTTAGAATGGTATTGATAAACTCATGAACTTTTTTGCTGCGTTGTTATGTGCAAATTGGACTATCTGTGATATTGCTTCCCTTTACAGAACTTATTAAATATAGTGGACTTTTACTCAGATTTTTAAGAAAGATGTTCATGTTAATTTCTCATAAATATTCAATACTCAATCCCAAACCCACTGTCGGGGGCTCCGCCGGGGTCCCCGACAGTGCCGGGAAGCGAAGTTTCCTTCTACCTCCGAAGCCAGTGAGAAATGGATGAAAACTCAGGAATCCGATGCAGTTTTAAAAAGGCTTTACTTATCACAGGTTCAGGCATACAAATCAGCAAAAGGAAAAGCCTGGTGCTTAGGATTCCAGGCTAGAACCCCAGCCACGTGTAGGCCAAGATGGCGGCCACCACGTGTAAAGGCTTTGTAAAAGGAGAAGACAAGACTTCCAAGAAGGGTGAGCGCTCACAAAGGGAGAGCTCACAAAGAAGCGCACGAGAGAGGAAACCGGCTAGTTTATACCCCTGCAACCTCAGACCTTCCTCCCACTGTTATGGAAAGCAGGGAGGGTCGGAATGCCCTTAGGTAATCCCTCCCTGCACCTCACCTAGGCCCTTCAGTATGCTAATGTTTTGAGCCAAGATCTGCCTGGAAATGCCTTTATAGGGTAGAGAAGGGGGTTTCTGAGATGGCATGTCTCTGTACCAAAGACTAATACTAATGCCAGTTAAATATTTCTCCAAGCCTTCACAAGTCTCTTCTACTTCATTGTAGTTTTGTATTTTAGTTGCCTTTGAGTATATCAGGGAGCCATGCTTGTTTGCTTAGAAGCAAACAGCATTTCTCTCTGGTCTAATTACCCAGGGGTCCTGCGTGGCCAGGCAAATATGCTGGTAAGATCTAGCTAGTCCCACGATGATTGTGGTAGCATGGGAGAATATTTATACCAGCTAGTACAGCATACATGGTCAGATAAACTGCCACATTTAGACTACCCCTTATCTACGAAGTGATTTGCAGGAGGCAATCCAGAGCAGATGCAGCGGCCCTTAGGAGTCCTGCAACACCCACCACCATAGCAACTACATAGGGCAACAATTATTTCAAATCTTCACAACCACTGTTCGAGCTTGTCCTAAGCAGACATGGAATAATTCATTTTATATTGCTTGTTAGAACCAATTTTCTGAATATGATCAAGGAATATATTCTCAGAAGAAAGTTAGTGAGGATTATTGAATCTCATGTTTGACCCATTGGGGCATTAAACCCTTTGTATAAAAAATTACTGGGGGCGGAAGCAATAGGGGGTACCTGCACAGCGGATAGGGCATTTGCCTTGCATTAGGCTTCCTGGATTCGATGTCCGGCATCCCATATGCCTGAGTATATACTTAGTATATACTCATCCCATACTGCCAGGAGTAACTTGAGTATTGCTGGTGTGACCCAAAAAGCAAAAAAAAAAAATGATATGTTGTTATATAAAATAGACATTGTGACTGCATATATTTGTTATTGGGTGTCTCAGACTTACATCTATTAAGTGTGCTGTGATATTGATATATCAGTACACCAGAGTTTGGGAAGGAATGTAGCTGCGCACCGAGCTATATTCAGGAATACATATCAGGAATTCCAGATATCATAACTGAATTATTGGTCTCTTTCGAGATTTATATATGAGTCTCTGAATCATGGTTGTGGATGAGACTACTTTGGTGCCTGACACATTTCATGGGTATGACCATCAGGCTTTCTTGAGAACAGGGAGATGGGGAGAAGAGGCCCATCTCAAACTCTAAGAAAGTCTGGAGAAGTCAGTGAAGAGAGCAGTATCCTTGAGTTTTAAAATGGCTTCACTCATGGGTGGGGCTCGCCAAAGCCGTGGAGTCCAGCCTTGAGTATGGCTGTGATTGGGGAACACCTTTCTTGTCTTAATTTTCCAAACATATCCCTGGTCTTAAATCTGTTGTTTTGGGGCAACAGACTTAGGTAAAAAGCATTACTTTCCCTTATATCAATGAATGTGGATAAGCAACATGAGAAGACTGAGAAAAGTGAATCTCAGTAACAAGATGAATATAGATATAGTCAGTCCTCTGTGCCCGGCAGGAGTAAACCCTGAGTACGGTCAGGTATGGCCCCAAAACAGAGAGAGGGGAGAGAGAGTTCCTCAGTGGAACTGGGGATAGTTGTGCAAAATGTCTTCCCTCCACATAGGTGATAAGTGAAAAAGCTATGAAAAAAAATTAGATCAGGATTAACTTGAACTCAGGAACACTCTACTAAGTCTGGAGAAATTTACCTCAATCTACTTTATGTCTCTGGCCGATCACCTCAATTCAATAGATGCATCAACGCCAATTAATTTGAAATGTTAAGACATTCCCATGATTTACAGGAGAAATGTGCTCTGAACAACAACATAAATAATTAGCATTGGGCCAGAGCAATAGCACAGCAGGTAGGGCATTTGCCTTGCATAGCTGACCTGGGTTTGATCCCTGGCATCCATATTGCTCCAAATTACTCCTGAACACCACCAGGAGTAATTCCTGAGTGCAGAGCCAGGAGTAACCCCTGAGCATTGCTGAGTGTGACCCCAAAAAGCAAAAACAAATACTTAACATTAAATATAGAGATGATGGAACAGAGAAAAAATATTGTACAGGTGCTTTCAAGTTTAACTCAGGATAATCTGAATCTTGTGTGAAAATGCATAGTCTTTAAACTATTTTTCTTCAGGCCATACTCAACAAAGCTCAGGGGTTACTCCTGGCTCTGTACGCAGGAATTATGCCTGGAGGTGCTCTGGGGGCCATATGGGGTGCTGGGGGTTAAATGAAGATCAGTGCATGCAAGGAAAATCCCTAAACACTGTACTATCTCTCCAGCTCCGTATTTCAGTTTTAATTCCCCCCCCTCGGGTGGGCGGGCGGCGCCAGCAGGGCCGCCGCTACAAGGCACCCCCGCTGGGCCCTTATTATTATTTTTTCTTGTGATTTTGGCCATACCTGGGTGATGCTCAAGGTTTGCTCCTGACTCTGCACTCAGGAATTCCTCCTGGCAATGCTCATTGGACTGTTGGATGATAGGTTTAGCAAGTTTGGGAGCTTTACTGTTCTTCCCACTCACAGCTTAATCTACTTAAGCCAAGGTTCATTCTAATGAGACTCTCTCCTATGTAAACACTGCTAGAGGGTGTGGCAGTTACAGAAGTCACCTTGATTGAATAACTTCTGACTTATACATCTACTAAGACTTCTATGTTTTCTAGATTGGGCACAGCTCCTCTTTATATCTGCTGCACCCAGCGTGGGACAGTTAGAATTTACCAGGAGACTACCCCCCTGGCTCCATTGAGACTATAGAAGACTATAGGAAGGATCATACTAGTTTGCTCTCAAGCAGGTGAGTGTGACCCTTTCAGTATACGGAGAACAAGATACTCAGAGTCACCCTGGTGCAGATAATAAATACGAAGGACCTTGTGGGTACCATCTAGATTACATGAAGCCCATGAAGTTAAGATGTATTAGTTTATATCAGCCCCCCCCCCCCCCCCCCGCCCCCTCCAGTGTTTTACATAAGAGATAATCTCGGTAGAAGGGATTAGTCCTTGGCTTAATTTTTGTTTATACTTGTAATAGGGTGTGGCACTGCCCTTGTACAATTTGTTTAGGGTTCTCTGCTGACACGACTTCCTCCCTGGATTACTTTGGTGTATGTAAGGGGACTGACTTGAGCCCCCTCAGCCTTTTGCTCCTTCTTTTGGGTAGGACTCCTCTCCGGTGAGATCCTCTCTCTTTGGTGGGAGACTTAGGCTCTTTTGTATGGTCTAATTTCGGACCAGAGCTAGAGTTCTTTCACCTTGTATTGGATTGCTGTGGAAGAGGTTTAGCACTATTAAAAACCTTTTTTGGAACTGTGCCAGATTCGTGAGTTTTCATCTGTTTCCCAGGCATCCTCGGAGGTAGAAGAGAACTTCTGTCCTGACACTGTCTGGGACCCCAGCAGCATCCCCGACATGGGACCATACATGATGCTGGGGATTGAACCAAAGTCAGCTGTGTGCAAGGCAAGAACCCATAATAGTACTTCTTCAGCCCCAGCATATTTCAGTTTTTAAAGGGAAATGAATCCCTTAACCCCTGTTGTTTTTTCTCCTTTTTTTAGCACCACTAGTTTAGGTTTTGGGAGCAGTAGGAGTATGCTGGGCACCCCGACAAAATCTGGGAGCAGAACAGGAGATCTTGGTGGGACCACCACTTCTCAGGGCACACTGGGCACCCATACAAAATCTGGGAGCAGAATCAGGGATCCCCTTCTTTCCCAGGGGATCGGCAGCCAGCAGATGGAGAAAGATGCAAGAATCCAGCAAAGTTTCAAAAGGCTTTACTCACACCTATTCTGGTATACAATCTAGTAATAGGAAAAGCCCAGACTTTAGTTTCCTAGCTGGGTCCCAGTCACATGTAGGTTTAGAATCCTAGGCCAAGATGACTGCTACCATGAACCAAGGCCCAACAGGGAAGAGAAAGGAGGACACAGAGGGAGAAGGCGGAAAAGCAAAAGACAAAAAAGTGAAAAGGTAAAAGGCAAAAGCGAAAAGGCAAGCAGGCTACAGTTTTTATCTTTTAGCCCAGACCGCCCACATCAATGGAAAAGAGTTAGGGTCCAACCCCCTCAGGTAACTTCTCCCAAAACCTAACCTAGTTCCATTGAGATATCAATATTGCTCTGCCAAGGCTGTAGGCACTTGGTAGGGGTAGTATGGCATCTGAGATGAACTGTATCTCAGAATACAAAGGCAAGCATCTGTTCCAATGGAGAGTCTAAAGCCAGGTATATATTTCTCCAAGCCTTTACAAAATTCTCGTATTTACTTCATAGGTTTTTTTTTTTTTTTTTTAATTTTATTACACCACTTTTTGACATACAATTGCAATATACTCATGCTCGAGTTTTGGTTCTACGGTGTTCCAATACCCATCCCTCCACCGAACCCATCTCCCAATGTCCCCACCTCCTTCCCCCTCCCACACCCCAGCTACTTGGCAGGTTCTGTATATATTTTCTCTCTTCTCTAGCTCTCCCTCCCCGCCTACCTTTCCTACACATCGTAGAATGCAGTACATTAAAGGACATAACCATTTCTACTAGTTTGATGGACCGCGTGGCCACAAGCTGCCGTGCGACTTAGGGGCCTCATGGTCAGTGTTCAGACAGCGAAAATGGCAGCTAATGTGGTGGGTTAGTCTCATCTGGCTGCTTCCAGGATCCTCCAGAGGTGATGGGCCATCACCCAAAACCCATCTGTCCTCCTGGGGGCCTCATGGTCAACTGAGCTAGGGGAGAGCCGAGTTCCAGTTCCCCAGCTGCATTTGAGGCTCTGCATGCTATGGCTGGTCACCCCCCAGGGCAGCACCTGGGTGGGGCTACCAGGCTCAGACAAAATGGAGAGGGAAGGGGCGGCCTCAGCTCCATCTGATGAATTCCCAGTGTTTCTCCCTTCTTGGAGCTGCCTACCTGGGCTCGATCTCGTTTTGCTCTGTTAGTCTGGTCTTGAGGTCAGTGTCCCTCCCAGGTGGGCTCTAATGTGCTGCAGCATCCGGACAGCGAAAATGGCCACTAATGTGGTGGATGAGTCTCATCGGCTGATTCCGGGACCCCCTCAGATGTGATGGGCCAACACCTAAAACCCATCTGTCCTCCTGGGGCCCCATGGTCAGCTGAGCCAGGGGAGAGCCAAGTTCCAACTCCCCAGCTGCGTCTGAGGCTCTGCATGCTATGGCTGGTCACCCCAGGGCAGCTCCTGGGTGAGGCAACCAGGCTCAGACAAAATGGAGAGGGGAAGGGGGTGACCCCAGCTCCATCTGGCCGACTCCCTGTGATTCCCACCTCTGGGAGGGCTGCCCACCTGGGCTCGAACTCTCGTCTTGCTCTGTTAATCTGGTCTTGAGGTCAGCATCACTCCCAGGTGGACTCTGATGTGCTGCAGCATCCGGACAGCGAAAATGGCAGCTAATGTGGTGGGCAAGTCTCATCTGGCTGCTTCTGGGACCCCCCAGAGGTGATGGGCCCACTCCCAAAACCCATCTGTCCTCCTGGGGGCCCCATGGTCAGCTGAGCTAGGGGAGAGCCGAGTTCCAGTTCCCCAGCTGCGTTTGAGGCTCTGCATGCTATGGCTGGTCGCCCCAGGGCAGCTCCTGGGTAGGGCCACAGGGCTCAGACAAAATGGAGAGGGGAAGGGCCGACCCCAGCTCCTTCTGATGAATTCCCGGTGATTCCCGCTCTGGTAGCTGCCTACCTGGGCTCGAACTCCTATTGCTCTGTTAATCTGGTCTTGAGGTTAGCGTCCCTCCTGGGTGGGCTCTGATGTGCTGCAGTGTCTGGACAGCAAAAATGGCAGCTGATGTGGTGGGCGAGTCTCATCCGCCTGCATATGGTACCCCCAGAGGTGATGGGCCAAAAACCCATCTGTCCTCCTGGGGGCCCAATGGTCAGCTGAGCCATTTTTTTTTTTTTTTTTTGCTTTTTGGGTCACACCCGGCAATGCTCAGGGGGTTACTCCTGGCTCTGCACTCAGGAATTACTCCTGGCGGTGCTCGGGGGCCATATGGGATGCTGGGGATCGAACCCGGCTGGCACAGGTCGGCCGCGTGCAAGGCAAACGCCCTACCGCTGGGCTATCGGCTCCAGCCCCCTGCTGAGCCATTTTCATTTTCATATTTGGGACCATAACTGGCAGTGTTCAGGACTTCTTGGCTCTGTGCCTTGGAATCACTTCCGTGGGTTGGAGGACCCCTTACTGTGCGAGAGATTGAATCCGGGTCAGCTGTGTGCAAGACAGGTGCTTACCTGCTATACTATATCTCTAGCCCCCACAAGCTAATAAGTTAAAGCTAGTGAAAAAGGGGCCGGGAAAAGTAGAGGGGTTAAGGCACTTGCCTTGCATTGGGACTGACCCGGTGGGTAGGTGTCTCTATCCCTGGCACCACAGTATGGTTACCTGAGCACAGAGTCAGGAATAGCTACTGAGTACCACTGGGTGTGCCCCCCCATAAACATAAACCAAACCAAATATTAATAAAATTAAAGCCATTGATTCCAGGGTTAAAGGGGGATAGCGCAGGGTCAGAGTGATAGTCTAGTGGGTAGGGCCTTTGCCTTGCACGCAGCCAACTCTGGTTCCATCCCCGGCATCTCATATGATCCCCAAGCACCACCAGGAGTAATTCCTGAGTGCAGAGCAGGAGAAACCCATGAGTATCGCTGGGTGTGATCCAGAAAGAAAAAAAAAGCAAAGCCTCACTGTTCCTATATAATAATTACTTTTCCTTCTTTTTCACCAGTTTGCCAATTTTTTTTTACCCTCAGGGAAAGTGACCATCAGTCATAGAGGGTATTGAAAATTTATGACAGCTCTGTTGTGCTGAGCTGTGAGATGCCATTTCTCACGGCTTGGTGGGCTCAACTGTGGAAGACGGTGGGCTCTGGGGTTCAGGGCAGGCAAAGAAAGCTACCAGAGCAGCAAGCAGGCCAGTAGCCGGAGGAAAGGGTTCTGCAGAGCAATTACTGCTGCAAAAATAACAGGATATCAGAAATCTCCTTAAACAGCAGATGAAAGAGGCATTTTTCTTAGATAGCTACCTATTAAGGCTATTATATAGACATTAGTCCAATTCTAAAGACAGATCAGAAGAACATTTATGTTCTTTATTTTTCGAGCAAAGGTAGCTCATCTAAGTGAATGCCATACCTAGTGATTTAAAGCAGCATTTTAAACACATCTGATCACATTTATATTTATAAGCCTATATCCATTTTCTAATCCACTTGCTGTTGAATGCCTGTCACCCCATGGTAATGGCCCCCCAGAGACCTGACGTGACTTGGAGATTAGGCTGGGCCAGTCTTTTCCTTTCTTTTCTTTGTGTTCCTTCCTTCCTTCCTTCCTTCCTTCCTTCCTTCCTTCCTTCCTTCCTTCCTTCCTTCCTTCCTTCCTTCCTTCCCTTCCTTCCTTCCTTCCTTCCTCTCCTTCCTCTCCTTCCTTCCTTCCTTCCTCTCCTTCCTTCCTCTCCTTCCTTCCTTCCTTCCTTCCTTCCTTCCTTCCTTCCTTCCTTCCTTCCTTCCTTCCTTCCCTTCCTTCCTTCCTTCCTTCCTTCCTTCCTTCCTTTCCTTCCTTTCCTTCCTTCCTTCCTTCCTTCCTTCCTTCCTTCCTTCCTTCCTTCCTTCCCTTCCTTCCTTCCTTCCTTCCTTCCTTCCTTCCTTCCTTCCTTTCTTTTCTTTTTTCGTCACACCTGGCTATGCTCTAGGGCTATTCCTGGCTCTGCACTCAGGAATTACTCCTGGTGGTATTCGGGGGACCATATGGGAAGCCGGGGATCGAGGCCGGGTTGATCCCAGTGGGTAAGGAAAACGCCCTACCCACTGTGCTATCGCCTCTGGCCCCTTATTTCTTTTTTTTTTTTTTTAAATGATTCATTTTAAACACCGTGATTTACAAAGCACAAACTTTTCACATACAGTTGCTGGAAAGATTCATCATGCAGCACCAATCCCACCACCAGTGTGCCCCACCACCACAGACCCGCATTTCCCCACCCTCCATCCCCGTCCCTATGCCTGCTCAGTTAACCAGCATCAATTATGCTGATCCTTACAGCTCATATAAGGGAATGGTAATGATAAGGTCATGCCTTTTTTTTTCTTCCTTTCTTCTAGGCAGAGGTGTGGGAGTCTGGCCAGTTTCTGTTTTTAGATTCACTTTCTGGGTTTCCATAACACAGTGGTTTTCTACTGACAGTCCCAGACACACCCATCACTACAGCTGCTGACAACACTTATTTCACCTTTATCTCAACGCCTTTCTGAGCTTTTCCTATTCACACACTGAACAAACCATTCTATATTGGTTGTTGGAGCTAATTCTCCAAATATGGTTGATAAACATGGCGTTAGATAAAAGTCAATGGAGATCCTAAAATCTCTATTGTGCCATTTGAGTCCACTGTATAGGAAATTACCAAGCTGGTTCCCCAGACCACACCTCTTGCCCACACACTTTGTTTCTAGAAAATGTGATGGGGTACCAGTTAGATGAATATATTAGGTTTCGAGCGCCTGCGCCTCCATGGGGGTACATGGGACCCCCACCCCATGTACGGTCCCAGCTCTGGGCGGCCAATCAGGTCTGGCCAGAGGGACCAAGCTGAGGGAGGGCGCCCCAGTCTCAGCTCCCCAGGGAACCCGGTGGACACCATCACCCAGTCGTGCATACCTGGGCTTGAAACTCGACTATATTTCGCCGGGCGTGGCTCCGCCCGAGCTGAGAAGTCCGGACCCGAAAGTGGCTACGACTGTGATGCAATGAGGCCCCTCGGGCCTCTGGGGGTCTAACTGGGAGGCAGGGGGAGCCCGGCCCTGCCCCCCCCTTCCAGGACCCCTCATCAGCCCAGCAACAGGCCGGCGGGCAGCAGCTCAGCTCTGTGCCTTTCGTTCTTTCAAATTTATCTATTTTTGTTTTTTGGGTAACACTCTTCCATGCTCAACGCTAACTCCTGGCTCTGACCTCGGATCACTCCTGGCGGGGTCAGGACCATATAGGGATAAAACCCAGGTCTGACACATGCAATGTACCCAATGTACAAAGGGGTGTCCTTGTCCACCCCTGTCCCCACCCCCACTTTACTGTTTTTTAACTCTCAAAAAAGTTATATCACGGACCAGAGATAGTGCAGGGGGGAAGGCCTTGTATTTTGCCAACTCTGCTTTGGATCCCCAGCACCACATATACTC
>JAJIBD010011940.1:0-49695 GCA_021461705.1 Cryptotis parvus
GCTTTGACTTAGTTTTATGCATATCAGTTGTTTTCTTGGTATGAGTGGTGGTCCATAGAATGATGGGCACCATAATAATGAAATTTGGAACATGAGGTGTGAAGACTTCAGATAGATGAGAACTTGGTCAGAAATCATTGAATTGTTGTGCATATAAAAGTAGTATATCTGTCTTTGCAACAGACATACTCAAAGTACAGTCTTACATAGTTTTTTCTTTTATATTGGGATCATAGTAGCAAGAAGAAAATTGAAAGAGTGATATTTGCCTGAAATGAAAAAAAATATTATTAGAGGGGAAAATAACCATTTCTTTCATTGGTATAAAATGCTATTGATTCAATAGTAGACGGATGAATGTCTTGTTTAAATGCAGGATCACACATTTGTGTTTTTGAGTATACTATACTCACTACTTTCTAAAGCATAATATGACAGCATAAATAATCTTCTCTGGCTTAGAAATGAGATATATGTAACCTATTATAAATTTGTCCTAGTTAGTGGAATTGACAGCTAATAAATGTACATATTGGCAATTTGCTTAGTAGATTATCACTTACTGTCACTTTTTTAATTAGAATGTGATCTTCCATTGTATTCAATCTATTACATAATGTATGACAAATTTATTTCCCTAAGAAATATATTTATTTTATAGACAATTTTACCAAAACATTTATACGAGGAAGGAAAACATAATAACATTCATTTAACTTTAGAATTTTCATACTAACAGGTGCATTGAAAGCAAAAGGAAAACTTTTAAAAAAATTACTGATGTTTGCATATTTGCCTTCCCAGAAGAATTCCTGTTTTTTTTTTGACTTAAATATGTTTTTATCATGCCATCAGTTTCATTTCCTTTCAATGAAAAGCTGAAGGAATTTTGTATCCAAAAGGTATTTTACTCAAGGTATTGGTTTATTTATTTATTTTTTATTTTTTTTTTTTTTGCTTTTTTTTTTGGGTCTCACCCGGCGATGCTCAGGGGTTACTCCTGTCTCTTTGCTCAGGAATTACTCCTGGCAGTGCTTGGGGACCATATGGGATGCCGGGATCGAACCCAGGCCAGCATAGGCTGGCCGCGTGTAAGGCGAACACCCTACCCGCTGGGCTATTGCTCCGGCCCCCTTTTTTTTTTTTTGGTATTGGTTTATTTTTTTCCAGTAATTTTTTTCCAGTAAATTTGAGTAAGGATTACCTACAAATTTTTAACACTAAGACCTAACCTCTTTAACCCACTAAGTGGCTGTCATAGCAAACCAGTGTTGTGGAATTATTTGTAGAGTAATCTTGGAATATGTGTTGTGGAAGAAGGTGATAGAAAAAGAAAAGCAGTTATTAATAGTCATTTCGGGAAGGAAAATGTATCAGACAAATATGTGATAGCTTTCTGTCAGTTTCTGTTGCAATTATAACAAAGTATATATAGGTAATGGTTTATGAAACTAACTTTGGACAAACTGTCTCTGATCAGAATGTCATAATTATGACATAAATTATGATATGAAATTATGAATGATTACAAGTACAGCATGCTATTTGTAGAAGTAAATTTTGTTTCATAAAACTGACATCTTTTATTTTACTTTTTATTCTTTACTTGAAGCAAATATAACTTGTGTTGATTTTTTTACTTTTGTTACTCATTTACTAATCTAAATCTATTATAATTCTCATTTGGGCCTTCTTTAGTCCCATATCAAAAAATTAAGACATGTGGCTGGAGACTTATTGCAATACGTAAGGCACTTCTTTGCCTTACAAGCAGCAGATCTCAGTTTGACCGCTAGCAACTCGTATGGTCTTCCAAACATTAGCAGGGAATAATTCCTGAGCACGGAGCCAGAAGTAAGTGCTGGAAACTGCAGCGTGGCCAGCTCTGACCCCCTAACAAATTAGATGAAACAAAGGGGTTATTCTGATAGGCATGTCACGTATTGCCTCTGTGACCTTAGTGAAAAAGATACTCCTCATCTTCAATGTGCCAGTTCAGTGATTAAGCTTGGTCCACAGCATGATTAAATAGCCATTTTATTTTCAAAATACTATTGCAAAAAATTACTCAAAGTGTTGTACCTATATTAAGTAGTTTGTTTCTGAGCACATTCATATTACATAGGTACTAAAATATTTTAAGTTTACAGAAAAAACAAGTCTGAGCATCCTAAAAATGAACACTTTTTAAAAAGAAATGCAGCTAAAACTAGAAAATAATGGTGGTAGCTTGAATCTAGAAACTTTGCCTTAAGTTATTGGATTCTAAAAAAAATTAATTGGAATGCTTTATTTTACAATGTTAATAATAACAGGTTCTCATAAACATAAGTTAAGTCAAATTCATCACCAATGTACCCTCTCACCTCTGCCAATGACCCCAACACCCTCCCACCTAACAGAGCTTTGCTAATTTGAACTGAAAGTTCCACTTGAACTAAAGCTCTAAATGTAGATATTATGATTCAAAATAGAATTAGACCAGCCTATCACAGCCCGGATCATCGAGATCCACCCCTGCAGCAGTCTTTTTAATCCAGCCCAGGTATGCTGATCCAGAGACTCACAGACATGGGGTAGAGCTGCTACTGGCTCTCCCTGTGCCCAGTCGCTCATGAGGCACAGGGGAGGGATGGCAGGTTCTAGCCCTGGCCCGCCACCCCAGCAGAGCCTCAAACAAGCCAGACGATCCCCCCACTCCATGAGGGCCTCCATTTTCCACATCCGGACTTCCCCTAGTCAAAACTCCACCCAGCAGACCAGCCTATCACAGTCCAGCTTGTGCTGTCGCGCAGTTCATCAATAAATGCTGGATTTTGAGATGACTACAAGAGTATGCTACCCGCACAGCAGAGCCTGGCAAGCTACCCTTGTCATATATGATATGCCAAATACCAGTAACAATTATAGACCTCATTCCCATGACCTGATGGAATGGTTTGAGACTATGTTCCTGGAGCAAGCAGGTGCCCTTGGGCTCTACTTGCATGAGACAGGTCATATGGAGATGTTACTGGTGCCCGCTAGAGCAAATCAACGATGAAAGGGAAGACAGTGATACAGTGGTACAGTGATGATTCAAAATAAAGTGAAAGAAGGTGTTGATGTGCATTAAAATAACACTTGGTGAGGATGAAATCTTTAACAACTCCAATTATAGTCTTAGAAACTTTTTGACCTTACTTAATAAACTCAGTTGGGAAGTTCAATGAGAGCTATCTTCTGCTGTCTTGTGGGCCCGAAGTTCTAAGAAGTAGCAGCTACTACTAGTTGGCTAGCTCAGTATCATTTAGAGTTCAGGATCATTTAGACCTGGAGTGCTGTAATAGCTTCTAAGTGAATCAGATACCTATTACCACAATTGCTTCTTTTCCTTGGGTCTGGCATCTGTTCTTTGATCACGGTAATTTGATGGTTTGAGAGGTTATTGTAAGAATCTTTTGTTATGTTCTGGAAGTGAGTAATAAAGCAGCACATTATTTTGAGTATGTCTGCTGGTGGGGACAGCCAATTGAAAAGCAATAATGGCAGTATTTATGTAATGGTTGTTTTTGCTATAGTCTATAGAGGATAGGTGCTAAGGTATCTTTTTCTGAGTATATGTAATGAATTAATGTCTAGATGAGAGAAAAGAGAGGTATGAGGAGGTAGAATGATGATATTATTGATGTATTTGCTTTCATTTGTGTTGAATAAAATTATTTTAGAAATTGGAATTTGACAGTTGACTTACATAGAGTTAATTTTATTTTCTCAACTAATTTGTATTCATTATCAAATTTGAAATCTCAACAGTATCCAATTGATTTGTTGTTTGTAGACAAAAGAAATCCTTTGGAAGTTGTTGTGCCTGTGATAGCAGATCAACACTAAGGAGAGTACTTTTCAATCAACCATGCTTTTTGATGTGCAATATACATTAGA
Source organism: Cryptotis parvus (assembly GCA_021461705.1). Classification (NCBI taxonomy): domain Eukaryota; kingdom Metazoa; phylum Chordata; class Mammalia; order Eulipotyphla; family Soricidae; genus Cryptotis; species Cryptotis parvus. The sequence goes on from JAJIBD010011940.1 coordinate 3,925, forward strand.
TTGGCAATGGAGATTTTTGTCATGGCAGAATTAGTTTTATATCACTGTTTTAGATACGATCATTCTGCAAAACTTAGACAAAATAAAGTTGACAGAATTCTAAAGAGATAATCTCTTTCCTAAGGCCTTTAGTGAAGAGAGAAATACATATGGAATAGAACTAGAATTTGGAAAATAATACCCTCATAATTGCTGTTTTAGACAGTACTGTTTCCCATAGTATATGGTGTGCCTCTACTATTCCAAAGATATATAGAATACATCAAGGCTTCTCTTATGTTTAAAACTCATTTACATAGAATTTACCAAATAATACTTAAAATGCAGCCCCATTCTGACTAAAATATTAGTTGATATAGAGTCCCTGCACAATAGTCTGTAAACTGTCTTGATAAGTTGAAAAAAAATGTAAGCTTAGTTACTAAGGATACATGGATATTTATAGTTTTTTTTTCAAAGTAAGATGGGCCAGTGATTCATATGTTGGAATTGAGAGTTTAACTTCATTTAACTTTTCCAACTACTACCCAGATGAAAGTTCTGATATATGTTACTACCTTAAGAAATAATTACTTACTATCAAAATCCTTAATTCATAAAAGTATAATTATCCATATATCATCTACATGATATTTTTGTTTGCTGGTTGGTTGTTTTCTGGACACACCAAACCTAACATTGCTTAGGACTAACTTCTACCTCTGTGCTCAGGAATCACTTCTGGTAGGATTAGGGGCCATATGGGATGGAAGGCACCAAACCTGGGTAAAATACATGCAAGGAAGTGCCCTATGCACTGTACTTTCTCATCAGCCTCAATATCATTTTAATATGAATCACAGAACTATAACTTTACAATAATTTTTCTGTCACATTAAGCAATGCCACCTAATTCATATCTATGACTTTTGGATATCAATGAATAGTTAATAGTTAGTGGAAGTGCCATAATTATTGGGGTCAGGGTGATTGTTTAAAGTGTTGAAACACATACTTGCATGCATAGACTGTAAATTAGATGTACAATACCATATGGACTTTCAAGTTCATTGAGCTATGCGCAGCTAACCCTTTAACCTGCTAGGGTGTCCTTGGTGGTTCTCAATTCCACCAGGCTTTAGCAGCATGTTATCATCAATTGCAAACAGAGAAATGTCAGGCTAGGACATTTCAGTCAGGCTATGCTGTAAAGCTATTTTGGCAAAGAGTGGGCACTTGGGTCCCTGAACACTTACTGTAGATAGCAAGATTTTAAAAGTAAGTATATATAGCAATGCATAAAAAGTAAAAGGTAACATAATTGAAGAGTCTCCAATTCTTATTAGTTAAGGAGTTTCATTTGTTTTGCACATGAAAAGGTCTGACAGTATATGCACTAGAAAAAAAATTGTGCTGGAGCGATAGCCCAGCGGTAGGGCATTTGCCTTGCACGCAACCTGTGCCTGTCCGGGTTTGATCCCCGGCATCCCATATGGTCCCCCAAGCACCACCAGGAGTAATTCCTGAGTGCAGAGCCAGGAGTAACCCCTGAGCATTGCTGGGTGTGACCCCCCAAAAAAGAAAAAATAAATATAAAATCCATGAATAATCGGAAAATGAAAAGTTAGTGAAAGTTATCAAAAGCAATATTTTAATCTCTGTATATTAAATCAACATCTATATTGATTTAATTTAAGAGTTGAAAAATATTTTGTTTGTTACTCCAAATTTGGCAGTCAAACTTTCTAAGTTTTGCATATTTGACATCATGTATGGTTTACATTGGCTATTGTTTTTAAATTATAATATAGAAAATTACAAACCAACTTCACACCAAGCACCTTCACTAAGTGTGTTAAAAAATAAATGTCTTGTGTCTCTTAGGCTTCTCTCTAGGGTGGGGCTCTCATGAGCCAGGCTTGGGTTGGCTTTTCTCTTGGGTGGAGCTCTGATGAGCTGTGGAATCTGGATATTGAAAATGGCTGCCATCATGGTGCAGGGGTTCCTCTGGTTTCTTCCGAGACTATTGAGGTAGCGGGCCAGGGCGAGAACCTGCCTCCCTCTTGGATGCCTCATGATCAGCCAAATACAGGGAGACCAGGTAGCAGCTCTATCCTATATATCTGTGACTCTGGTTCATGGCTGACAGCATGAAAGCAGTTTGTGAGCAGGTCCATTGGGCCACCTGGATGGAGCAGAGGTCTGGGGAAAGTTCCATATCCACAGAAGCCTATTTCATGCCCAGGTAAGCTGGTCTCAGCAAATAAAGTCACTGGGCTTCCATGCAGATGGAGCTGGGGTCCCTTTCCACCACCTTTGTACTATCTGGGAGGCCCAGGGACTCACCCACAAACTGCTCCCAGGATGTTGGCTGTGAACCAGAGTCACAGATACACGGGGCAGAGCTGATGCTGGCTCTTCCTTTTTTTTTTTTTTTTTTTGTTGCGCCATACCTAGCAGCAATGCTCAAGAGTTACTCCTGGCTCTGTACTCAGGAATTACTCCTGACACTGCGTGGGGACCATATGGGATGCTGCGGATTGAACCCGGGTCAGCCGCATGCAAGGCAAATGCCCTACCACTGGACTATCATCAAGACCCCTGGCTCTCCCTTTGTAGCCATGCAGTACATCAGTAAATGCAAAAAACTGAATGCACTTGCATACTGGTGTTGTATTTGATATGCCAAAACTAGTAACAATAACAGACCTCATTCTCATGATCTGAATGAATGGTTTGAGGCTCTTCATGTTCCTGGAGCGATGAGAGATTGTTCTATATTGTCTTGCGATAGGGATGAATGGAGATGTTACTCACTCCAGCTCGAGCAAATCGATAAACAATGGGAAGACAAGTGAAGACAGATGAGAAGTCTCTTAGAATCTTTATTTCTTTGAATTGTTCCTGTAGCAAGCCGATGCCCCTGGCTCTACTGGCATGAGACAGGACATATGGAGATATTACTGGTGCCCGCAGTAGCAAATAGATGATCAACGGGAAGATCGTGATCGTGATCATTATAAAATTATTCCAATTATGTCAAAGTCCAACAGTTTAGGAGTTTTACATAACAAAATCTACAGTAATGTCTCTCAAACTTCTTCATCAGGTAGAAATTCCAAAAAAAAGCAGATTCAGTAAGTCCAGTTGGCAACATAAGTTACTTTGAGGTATGTTTGTTTGTCTTTTAGGCCACAATTAGTACTCAGGACTTAGTCCTGTCTCTGTTTAGGAATAACTCCTGATGTTGCTCAAGGTGCAAATCCCATTCCTTATCCATGGTTCTATCTAACCCTTCTTTCATATTTTATATATGAAAAGAATAACAAAATATGTTCATAGAAAGCCACACTTTCTTGTAATCAGAAGCTTAATTTGACCACATCAATGGGAATATAGGTCCTTTGGTGTGTATAGTGTGAATCAGCACATGAGAGAAAACTTTCTGCATCCCTCCAATTCTTTTCCACTGGACTTCCATGATTAAACACATATATAAAATGAAATACAAACCAGTCTGTAACTCATTGACTCGGCTATTACTGCAACTATTATATCAGATGTTTAACAGAAGACAAATTACAAATTTAGTCTAGTCTAAAATTTTAGCAGAGTCGTCTGATTGAAAAAATTGAGCACATATCCAAAAGAAAGTCTTCTGTTCTAGACACAGCTGAATTCATGACTCTCTGCAATGTTAAGCAATAGATCTAGAAGCTAGAAAAGAAGAAATGTTGACCAGGAGAAATGAAATTCAGTGTGTGAAACATGCTTACTTGCTTGAGGGTATCTTCAGAAAAAGGTCATCCTAGGTTTTACTAAGGATTCTTACTTTTGTGTCAATTAATTGTGCAATGAATATGTACATGAACTTGTGTTGCTTCACACAAATCATGAGTTGTATTATGATTCTTTTCCTTTATTGTATCAAAATTCTTGATTTATATAAATTTATTTGCACATATATAGTATTACCAAACCTACAATTATGAATTCCAGGTAATTAAGGAATACATTTTCATAAAAAACTGGCAAAGAATATTTCACCTCCTTGGAGGAAATAATATTTGTTTAGTTAAAGGCAGCTTGGGAAATTAGAAAGAGCAATGTAAATGAGACTTTGAAGATGGTTTTAAAGAATAAAGTTCAGAATTTAACTCAGTTCAAACTATATTTCCAGCATAAAGGGAGCTCATTTGTTTTGGCTCTGGCTTTAATAAAAAGAGAAACAACCATGATGAATTTATTTGGTTCTGACTGTAATATTTCAACCAAGTATGTAACCTAAAATACATAGTTTTTCGAAAGGGAAATAAGATGTATTCATGTTTCTTAGTTATCCTTATGTGAAAGGGACAGAGTGAAATTACGTATTTATTTAGTGGGGTTTTGACATATATCAGTCACCAGAGACAGAGGCTGTCTTTCTTGCTTGCTTACATGCCTACTGACCCAACCCCCTGCCTCCCCTCCTCTTTCATTTTCTCCCTCCTTACCTATCTTTTTTGCTTACCTTCCTTCTTTCCTTCCTTCCTTTGGTCTATTGTTCCATCATTTTTTCCTTTCACCTTTATCTTTTGGGCCATACCCAGTGATGCTCAGGGGTTACTCTTGGTTCTACACTCAATAACTCTTCCTGGCAGTGCACAGGGAACTATATGCACAGACTATCCGGAAAGCTGTGGATTGAACTTGCATTTGCTCATTGCATGGACAACACCCTATAGGCTCTGGCCCCAGACAGTAGATTTTTTTTGATTTTTGTTTCTCTAGAATTTAGCAAAAATGCTTGGCACTTAGAAAGTTCTTAGTAAAAGCTGCAAATATCTCAAATGCAGTTGAAAAGCAAATTTAAGATATATCCTATATCCCAGACTCTACTTCCCTTTTAATAAAAAATATTTGTATGGTCCCTAGATACCAGAATTGGTTTGCCAGGCCAATATCTAGACCACAGTCTTCATAATATGTAAGGATGAATCCGTAGTGGATCAGCCCTGTAAATAACTGCTTTTGGTAAGCTCTATTTTGGTAGACTACTCTAGATCTACGTCATAGTGTTTGCATTGTTTAGACAATATGTGCAATAAGTAATTGTTATTCTGAATTTGCCAAGACCTTTAAGTATATGCTTTACAATATAAATATCTAAACTTGTGTAACATTCAAATCAGTCACAATCCCATTTGGTTTTGGTGTTTGCAACTTCACAACTGTTATGCAGAATTCGTGAGAAGTAAGTAACTTAATAGTACCTTTATTTTAGATTTTCTGGTTTTATTTTTTGTCTTGCTTTTGGGTTCACATCTGGCTGTACTCAGAGCTTGCTCTTGATTCTGTGGTGACAGATCACTCTTGGTAGGGGGTTGAACTTGAGCCAGCTATATGCAAGGCAAGCACCTTACACAATGCACATCTCTCTGCCCTTTGTTTTAAAGAGTGAATGTTAGATATTGCAGCAGCAGGTCATGACATATTCTAGCTGCATGAGAGCAGCTGGGCAGAGAAACAGGAGTGTTTGATCATGTAACCAGGGTAGTTAGTCACCTCATTTACACTTCAGGCTGTTTTTCTAAGGATCGAATGTGCCTACAGTTTGACAAGGAAAATGATTTGAAGGTGTCTCTTAATCATCATCATATCTCATAGTAGTCACTTTTGTTCACAATGTTCATTGACCTGAGAAAGAGTGAATGGAGCCAAGGAAATTCCATGGTCTACACTAAACAGGCAAGAAGATAACCTGGTTTGACACAGTAGATAGTTAATTCTATGTGTGTGCAATTCTAGAGTCTTGAAAGTATCTCCTGCATAGACTTTTGCTAGTGATTAAGTAGAGGAGATTGAAACTAGGGTAGATTGAACTACAATGTAGAAACAAATACACAGTAGAGGGGCACATATAACCGTGGCTGTTTCTTAATCTTTTATCTCTTTAGTTAGACAGATACAATACCTCAATGAACATTGGCTTTATCTAATGATGCTTCTACAAAACAAAATATTTTGTTGTTTTAAGGGAAACTTGTATTCCATAATTTTTGCTGTAGAAAAGTATTTATTTTGTGTATGTGTGTGGGCAGCTGCACTTGTATGAATGTGCGTGCTTCATGAGGTCCTCTCTTGAGGCCACTGCATCCCTTGAAGCTAGTTTCTGTTCAAGTTTCTTGTGTTGGGAATGAACCAAAATGACTTCAAGGATTATTAAAATGAAAGCTTTGCTTTCCCATTGAGACCCTGCAGTGTGCATGATTTTAATGCCTAGTTTCTTTTTTTAAACATATTTTTATAAAGTTTGTTTTATAAAAGCATCGTGATCTACAAAGTTTTCATAGTTGGTTATTAGACATTCAATACTCCATCACCAATCATGACGCCAAGGGCTAGCATGAAAACACAGCTAGAAGACACTTGTCTTACACACAGTTTATCCAGGTTTAATCCTTATCCCAGTAGTGAAGGGGGCCAAGAAAATTCCTTATTCTACACTAGACAGGAAGATACCCTAGCTTGACAGACTAGATAGTTAAATTATATGTGTGTGCAATTGGCTAAAATACCCAAAATTAGAACTATGAGATCATATGACAGCTCAATTTTAAGTTTATGAGAACCCTCCACACTGTTTTCCAGCAAAGATGAACCAACAACATTCCCACCTACCAGCAGTGGGTAAGAGTTACTTTTTCACCACTTCCCGCCAACACACACTGTATCCGGTATTTTTGATATATGCCATTCTCATTTGTGAGAGATGGTCTTTGATTATTATTTAATTTCTATTTGACTTTTCTATGTAAAGATTTGAAGCAAACTTTAAAAGTTTATAATTTCACTAAATGTGCATTGATGTCTCTCCATAAGTCTTTAAATTGATAAATTTTAGGAAGTTTTCTTTTATCTTTGGCATTTTTAGGTTTTGTACTTTATGCCAGTTGAAAACAGAATATAAAACAGCTCTGAAGGAAGAAGTGAGTCATATATTTTAATTTGATGATTTTTTTTCATGTTATAGACTAAATATATCCCAAAACTCATGTCAACAATGCTTAGTACTTGAAGGTACTTAAAACCTACTTGAGCATTTCAGAAATATATATATACACATAAATATGTATATATATAATATATACATTTTTAAACAATATTTTATTATACCACCGTGAGATATAAAATTACAAAGATGTTCATGTTTGGGTTTTGGTCACACAGTGTTCCAGCACCCATCCCTCTACCAGGGCCCATTTCCCACCACAAAAGTCTCTGATTCCCTCCCCTCCCCCTAGCCTGCCTATGTGGTAGGTTCTTGTTCTCTTTTCTCTCTTACACTTTTTTTTCCTTTCTCTCTTCCTTCAGAAATGTATATATTATTTTAAAAGTATTCTGTTTTAATTTAAAGAAGATGCTTTTTAGGAAACTTTATTTAATAAATATAGTGAAAATGGACTCCCAATGGGCCAAAAGTTTTTTGGTTTTGTTTTTTTTTGCAAAACGTGATTCATGATTTTTATTAAGATGGCTTCTATGCTCTAAAATTAAAGTCATGTTCATAGTGCCATAGACTATGCAGAAAGTCTAATGAAACTGCAAAACAAAAAGCTTGCTGTCTGAAAGGCTTTTGTTAAACTCAAATGGATAATCTGTGAGAAAGATATTTTTTAAATATTTTATTATACCACCTAGAATCTCTGAAAAATTAAAGTTGAAAAGTTAAAGACATTTTGTATTATTTTCCTCTATTTATATACAGAATAAAAATTTATTTAATTTTACTTTATTATGAAATTTTCTTTTTTGTAAACTATTTCAAGCTTTGGAAGGGATTTGGAGACTCAGATACACAGGGCAGAGCTGCTACCGGCTCTCCCTTTGCTCAGCCGACCATAAGGTGCCAGGGGAGGGAACACGGGTTCCAGACCTGGCCCACCATGCCAATAGAGCCTTGCAAGAAGCCAGAGGAACCCCCACACCATGAGGGCAGTCATTTTCAACATCTGGACTTCACAGCTTGCTAGAGTTCCAGCCAAGAGAAAAGCCAATCTCCTCCCGTTGCTTTCATCAGTAAAGGCACGAAATGAGAGCCAACTGCTGAGGGTATTCTACCCACACGGCAGAGCCTGGCAAGCTACCCATGTCATATTAGACATACCAAAAACCAAAAAAAAAATATGGACCTCATTCCTATGACCTGAAGGAATGGTTTGAGGCTCTTCGTGTTCCTGGACCTAGTAGATGCCCTTGGGCTACATTGGCACACGACGGGACATATGGAGATGTTATTAGTGCCCACTCCAGCAAATCAATGAACAATGGGAAGATAAGTGATACAAGTGATACTTCAAGTTTTGGAACATATTTGGAGTTTGCTTTTGTTCCTTAGATGAAATCTGGATATCTGCAAAATCTTCATCACCTGGTTTCAAACATGGTGTGTCTTTCTTCAGTTGTATAAATTCCATCTTGGATTTTAGACTTGTGAGTCTGCCGTGTAGTCAAGAGATGTGCTTCCTTTTGTCTCACTGTTAGTCTGTTCATGATGAATGAGCTCTGAGACAGGACCTTTGAGAAGATTATATTTAATGTTAGTCATGTCACTAGATCGGACAATATTATGCATTTTGTGATAATTTTTCAGAATATTTGAGATGTTCAAAATAAAATATGTAAATTCATTTAATTATATAAATATGCCAAATGAAATTTTTATTTATTTATTTATTTGTTTGCTTTTAGGTCACACCCGGCAATGTTCAGGGGTTACTCCTGGCTCTTTGCTCAAAATTACTCCTGGCAGTGCTCGGGGGACCATATGGGATGCCAGGGATCAAACCCAGGCCAGCATAGGCCGGCCGGCATGTAAGGCAAACGCCCTACCCTCTGGGCTATCGCTCCGGCTCCCCAAATGAAATTTTTAAAATATACATTTTAAGATAAGTGTGATTTTTACCTATTGAATCATTGGATGGACCTTATATGGTAGTTTTCCAGCACCATTTTGTGCCAGGGATCCAATCAGAACCTCACCCGTATCAGACATGTGCTTTCCTTCTTCACCCACACCCACAACTTCTATTTGGGCATCCAAATAATACTGAATGGAAATATTCACAATAGAAATAGTGAATAAAAATATATAGCAAGTGAGCCTATTAGAAACTTCAATTTTAAAGTGTAATGAGCAAGGGTCGGAGCGGTAACACATTGGGTAGGATCAGTGCCCAGCATCCTATATGGTCCCCGAAACACTGCAGGAGTAATTCTTGAGAGAAAAGCCAGGTGTTAACCCCTGAGCGTCCCTGGGTGTGACACTACCTCAAGAAAAAAGCAAAATAAAAGTGTAATGAGCAAAATATTATGGGATATCTGTAAAAATTTTGGGATAGAAACACTGTGTTTTGTTAATTATAACATTGCAAGTATATTACTAGTACTAACGACATCTATTTTATATTTAAACTGAAATACAATAAAATATTATTTGTGATTATTAATCATGTAATCACTTGACATCCCATTATTTATCAATTTGCTCGAGCGGGCACCAGTAACATTTCCATTTGACCCTATCACGCACCAGTGTAACCCAATGGCATCTGGTTGCTTCAGGAATACGAAGAGCCTCAAACCATTCCTTCAGGGTCTTGACAAAGAAGTGTGACCATCTTGTAGGTGGGCGGTCACGTGATCTTTTGACATCCTGTGGGATCCAGTCGGTAACGGCTCTAGTCCAGCGGTCATCTTCAAATCGCATTACATGTCCAGCCCATCTGATTTTCGATGCCTTGGCAAAAGAGGCAGCATCCCTTAGTCTGGAACAGCGATGGAGGTCGGAACTCCAGATTCCTTCTCTCACTTTAGTGAGGTATGATATTCCAAGCATAGCTCTTTCGATTCTCTTTGGGAGACCCGAAAAGCATTCTCATCCTGCTTTCGTAGGGCCCAGGTCTCTGAGGCGTATGTTAATACAGGGAGAACGGTGGATTTGAAGAGATGTGCCTGGACCCGCAGGTTCTTTCTTTTTAGCTATTTCTTCGATGCTTTTGAAGGCATTCTGTGCCACTCTATTCGTCCTGGTAGCTCAGGTTTTAGGTCGTTCATCATGTTGACTTCTCGACCTAGGTACACATAACTGCTGCGTTCAGAGATGTTTATTCCTTTGAGAGTGAATGAGGCCTCTGGAACTAGTCCATTTCTCATAAACATAGTTTTGTTGAGATTCAGCTGTAGACCTATCTTTCCACATTCTCAGTCAAAGTCAGCCAGCATTTGTGCCACTTGGCTAATGTTTGGTGTTATTAGAATGATGTCATCAGCGAAGTGGAGGTGGTTTAGTTGCCAAAGCGTCTATCTTCACTCCCATTCCTTCCCATTCTAATTGTAGCATGATGTTCTCAAGGGTGGCGCTGAAGAGTTTTGGTGAAATGGTATCACCCTGCAGAAGCCCTCTTTTGACATCAATGATCACTTCTTTGTAGAATGGTTGAGATCCTGGTGGTTAGTCCGTAATACAGCTCACGAAGGACCTTGATGTATTGGGTTTGAACACCCTGTTTGGCTAGGGTTTTGATGACCACTTCAGTCTCCACAGAATCAAAGGCTTTCTTTAAATCAATGAACATGAGACAGAGTGGCATCTTGAACTCCCAACAAACTTCAATGAGCTTGTTCAATGATTATTAATATATACATATTTTTTACTCTCAAGTTTCTAGGCTGAAGTTCTGAACCCCTGAATAAGACAAAAGTACACACTTGGTTGTTGTTCTAGAAAATGGTAAAAATTTAAGACATATAATCAGATATATGTTCTGATTTATATGTTAAGGCCTACATTCATTGCAGACAGGGTAACTCATCATTTTAGTAACTTTACAAAGTCAATAGAAAGTGAAGTTTCAAAGGCAAAGTATCTGTGATATAAAACATGCACCCTGAACTATTTGTGAAGTAATGCCATAATATATATGAATTAACTCAAATATTTGTCAGATTTTAAGTCAAGGATAGGACCATTTTAGTGACCATTCAGAAGTTGTTTAGGGGCAGGAGAGATAGTTTAGTGGGTAGTCATTTAAGTAGCATGCGGCCAACCCCAGTTGGATCCCTGGAATCCCATATGGTTCCCTGAGCATAGCCAGGCGTAATTCCTGAGTGCAGAGCCAGGAGTGACCGTGAGCATTGGCTGAGTGTTACCCAAAAAGGAAAAAAAAAAACAAAACAGAAGTTGTTTAACTGTTGCTGAAATATTTGTTTCGTTGGGGCAGAACTAATATTCTGAGTATTTGTCTCCCCCCTAGCTTGAAATTAAAATGTAATCCTCAATGATTATTGTTTAGGAAATTTGTAACTAGGTTACTTCAGTGAAGCCCTTATTCTTATGGATTTAATGCTTTCATTAAAGAGACTGTGCAATACTCACTAGCCCCTGTCATGTGAAGATACATCATGTCCATAGTCCAGGAAAGGGTCTTCATCTCACTGCTACCTGCTGGCACTCTGACTTCCAGAACTGTCAGAATATATTTCATATTTCTGCCAAACTGTGTGCATATGAATGAACATAAACAACATAGAAATTCAACAATCTGTGGTAATTTTTAGTTACATGTGTGAAAGTGATATTCAGTTCCCACTCCCTGCCACCGCAGACTTACATATGGAGCTGATGGAGTCCTAATTCCCAACGTCTTATACTCAAGACTTATCTCTGCATCATATGCTGATTTATATAACGCCTGTGATAAACACTTCAATCTTGACTTCTTAAAAATGTCTATTTAAATTAAACATGCAAGAATAAAGTAAAAACCCATTTACTGTAGAATATGAATAGCATTTCAAGTATAAGGTTTAATAATGGGGTAGTAAAAATAAACATACTCACTGTTTGTTGATACAATTAATGTTGCTATGCTTTCCAAATTTAAACAAAAATCATTACTTTTAAATGAAAGCATTTTGATTTTAAATGTTCAGTCAAAAGCACTCCTAACTTTGGCCTACATTTTATAGTGTTAAGCTCTTAATAGACTATAATATTACATAAGATCAGTCGCTAGCTATAGAGGAACTTCCACTTTTTGTTTTCCAATAAGAGTTCATATATTAAATGAACACTTTGTTTAATCTAATTTTTCCATGTGATTATCAAGCAGAACTCGGTACTTTGTAAATGAAGCCTAACTACCCACTAAGAGTTTAAGAGTTTAGTACAGTTCAGTCAGGGAGAGATAAGCGTTTTTAAAGCTTAACACAAGCTGTAAAAGCCTCTCAAAAATCCTGAGAAAATTTATAACTGAAGATACTGATTGATGAATGTGATAACATTCTAAGTTTAGTAACAGTGGTAAAGATTTGGGAAATCAAATTGTTTCCCCCTGAAAGGCAGGGACATATTAAAAAATGTCAAAATCGTAAGTGACCTTGGAGAAATAAGTGCTATAATTTTTGAACTGTAGGTTATGATGGCTATTGAAGTGGGTAATTTTGACAATGCATTTGTGGTGTTGTGCAACAGAGAAGATTAAATCACTTTAACCAAATGGTTTTCCCCCTTTCAGAACTCAAATATCAAATACTTAAACTTCATAGTTGGAAAGATTACAGAGAGCTTTCTTTCATTACCAAAATCAAGAACTAATTATTTATAACAAATTGACATAATGTTCAGGGGTTTATTTACATACTTTGTATTGAACAGTACCTTTTGATTTAGAATACTTAATGAAGAGAATAAAATTCAATTATAGAGATTTTAAGAAAGATGTTAGTTTGCATTGCTGTTGAAAGAAATATGGAACACCGCTAAAAATAGTATGATGCTAAAAAATAAAATATATGATTCAGAACTTGGACAGGAAACCTTAATATAAGCCAGGGATATCTTGAGTCTCCAAATAAAAAGTGCTTAGAAAAAAAATGGGACATACTGAAAAGCTTGCTATCTAACTTGTGGCAAACATTAGAACAATTTATACCACAAAATAGTGCAATTAAGTAGATCATAAGTTAATAGAACAGCAAAATAAATTTGATTTTGTACAGAAAATACAAAGATGAATGTTAAAATATAAAATAAAATTTTAAATGTGTAAAATTAATGCTAGAAGTACTATAATTCCCTCTTTTAATCAATAATTTCATAGATTTTACCAGTACTATTTTTTACTTTTTGAGGCAAGAAGGTCACAACTGGTGTTGTTCAGGACACTTACACCTGGCTATGCACTCAGGGATCACTCAGGGATAAGCGTAAGGGATCATATGGAATACCAGTGAACTAACTCAGGTTGAGCTCCAACAAAACAAATGCCCTACCTACTCTATTACCACTCTAAACTCTCTTTCTTATGGCGACAAAGAATATTCAACTACAGCAAGTCCAAGAATGTCTTTTTTCAGGATTTTAGGAGCTCTTAAATTATTTAATGAATCACTAAACTATAGTTTTTTTTAGTAACAGCAGTAAAAACTATAGTTTTTTATAATTACTAAAAACACTTTAAAAAATTTAAATAATGCTCTTGTAATCATGATACATTATTATTCCCCTGTAGTATATATTTTATATCATATATATACTATGAAATATAGGTAATTCCAGGAAAAAATACACATATTATTTTGATTAGATTCATTTATGAAAGGCAAAATATCTTTATCACCAGTGTCAGTCCTGAGATGTTTGTCTCTTAGGATTAAATGAATGGTCAAGTTTCATTATTGCCATTAGTTTTAAAAAATATCACTTACTCATCTCGTGATACAATGTACATTTGTTTATAGATTTTTACACATTTCTCTTTATAGAGTTTATGGACAGCCTTTAAGAGTAAAAACTTCTATTTTTAGTACTTGATCACATTTAACAAACTTAATTTGGAGAAAATTCTTTTTTTTGTTTCTTGGATCACAATGTCCTGGAGGCCTAAAGAGTTCAAAATTCAGGTCTCATGCTTAATTTTGCTTATGATGAAATTTTTGTATTTTTAGGTAACTAATTAGAATAGTGTTGAAAGTTGATATTATTAAGGAGCAATGACTACATCCCACCACCACAAGATCCTTCACTACTGTTCCTATTTTTTCTTCACTTATTTTGTCATTACAGCTGAATGCTTTATGCAATGACAAAATCAGATCCAAAAAATACACTTATTATTTTTGAAAATCATGATAAAATTAGTACTTATTCTGAAAAATGTCATATAAATGTTATATATTTAGAGTAGGAAAAGTCATGAAAAATTGTGTCCCATTTCTACTTTTTACCTCATTAATCATTTAAAATTGTTAGGTGACTAACTCAATTATAACAGAAAAGCCAAGATTCTCTCTCTTTAATTCTATTGGAAGTCAGTTAAAACTAACTTATTTTCAGTTAGTTTTAAAACATAACCACTTGCTAAAATAATGGCAAAACCTCTTGCATTCAAACAATAAGCAGTTCACAATAGGATTATTCTAAATTTTATAATTAAGTCACTAACTAGTGTTTTAATGACCAGTATATTATAAAATATTACATGACCAATATATTACAATTTTTAAAAATTCTCCTAAGATGATTCGTAAAATAACATAAAATGAGTTAAAACAAAACATAATTTTTTTTCTAAGAATATTTAAAACATATAACATAGAAGACTATTTCAAGAAAATATCTTATGAAATTTATCTAGAATTTCCAATTGTCTTGAAAGTTATTTGCTAGGGGCTGGAGTGATAGTGCAGTGGGTAGGGCATTTGCCTTGCACACTGCCGACCCAATGGATCCCATATGGCCCCCTGAGCACTGTCAGGAGTAATTGCAGAGTGCAGAGCCAGGAGTAACCCCTAAGCATTGCCGGGTGTGACACAAAAAAGTAAAAAAAAAAGGAAAGTTATTTGCAGTATATATGGCATTCCCCAATTGATTGCATTACTTAGCATCAATTGGGATATTCTCTACAGATGACAAAGTAAATTGTTGCTGTATATGATTTACATATATATGGAATAAAAACTTGTTAAATCACAAGACTTTTATGATTCTCACTTTTAATGATTAAAAAAAATCTCCCACTCCAATAATAAGAGAATTAATAACAGATACCTGAAAGGAAACAAGATAAGATACTGAGGTGGTTTTGAAATATAATAGATAAATAAAGCACAGCTTTCTCTTGGGTTTATGTAAGTACATCTTCATTATAATATTCAATGAGCTGGTATTAAAATGTTTACTAATATTATCTAATCACTAATGTTTTACTAATTCCCCATAATTCTATATGAAATTAGGAAAAGTTTATTGTCAATTGTCTTTCTTTTATTATGTACTAACTTAATGCCGTACCATCTAACTCTAATTTATTTTTTTTTTTTTTTTTTTTTTTTTTTGCTTTTTTGGGTCACACCTGGCATTGCTCAGGGGTTTCTCCTGGCTCTGCATTCAGGAATTACTCCTGGAAGTGCTCGTGGGACCATATGGGATGCCGGGATTGAACCTGGGTCGGCATGGGCCGGCTGCGTGCAAGGCAAATGCCCTACCCGCTGGACTATCACTCCGGCCCCTGGGAATCAAATTTCTTAATCGTAGTGCCCCAGAAGTTATTGTGTTACCTTCCTCTCAATTTATATATGCTCTATTGACTACTTACCTTTTATAGACTCTACCATTCAAACATGCACTATTGACTATTAACATTTTATGAAACATGTGTAAAGTCAGTGTTGACATGATTTAATTATTCATCAACATCTTTGGTTGAAAAGTTTCTGTTGCTAAGGCAGAATACTACATTTCAAACCATTTCTACGAAGTTTTTTGTTTGTATTCATTATTAGCAAGTAGAATGATTTTGAGTCTAAAATTGAAGGCTTCTAATTTTATACCAAATGACAGCTAGGTATTTCCATAAATCAATGAAAGTTTTGATATGAAACTGTTATTTCTCATCACACTGTCATAATTGTTCAGTGTAAAAGTAGGTCATGAAAATGAATAATAATAATAATTTGCCTTTTTTGAGATTATGGCAATAATAGTGTAATTTCAGAGCTGCTTCAAAGCCAAGAATCTTTGCTTATAGCACTGTGACAAGATAGTTACTGGGGAAATGAGTATTATAAAGTGCTGATAGGTGAATTGCCTCTCTTAGCAGCCATCTTGCCTTTCTACCCTTTCTTTTGGCAAGACTAGAACTTCTCTCTTGCTACCTGACTCTGCTTTGCTAGAGACAGTGAAAGTTTGCTACAAAGTCCAAGGAGTTAAGACCTTTTATTATAAAACTCAGTGTCATGACTGTTTGCTTGTGGCATCCTGTTTCTAAAACAGTGCATTTCTTTTTACAAGAATACATTTCTTTGAATTGTCAAGAAGTATAAGGGGTTCTGTTGCAAAAGCTGTTATAAAATTCCATCCAATTTATGTTAAAGAAAGTAGATAAGATGGTTTAAACTAAAAGACAGGGATACATGAAATTGAATAAAAGAACATAGAAAACATAAGGTCTGGCAACACCATGATAGTTGTTTGCCTGCCAACAGCAGTAATAAGAACTAGCTGTACTGGTTGAAAATGTTGTTTAATTCAGATGTATCCAATAAAATATACGTCCTTCAAAACAGAATCGACACACAAATCTATACTTTAAAAAAGACCCACTATCTCCTGCTATGCTGAATGACTTGGGTAAAAAGATAGAAATTCGTCACTCTCGTAGACACAGGAAAGAATATATCAAATTATGGAAATTAGCAGAGATTTCTGCCAAAAATAGAGGATTTACTGCTGCTCTGTGTGTGTGCTTGATGAGGTAAAATTACATGAGTTTATTTTTGTTCTGTAGCATTTTCTGGTGACCCTGTAATCATGTTAAGTTACCCACTTTTCTGGAAATACTATAGAATAGAAATCTGTAATCATAAACCGTTTTCTTTAGGGTTGTGTATTTGTCAACATTGATTAATGTAGGAAAAATTCCTTAAAATGAGAATATCTTAATGTTTACGCAAAAGTTAATCTTTAATATGTATAGAGCTTATACTGATCCTCCTTTCTGGAACCTAGTTCTTTAGTTGTTTTTCCAGTAATGGTGAGAAGTTTGATCAGAAATAGCCACTCTGGTTTCTTGGTAATCAGCATAATTCCTTTGTGAAAATACTCCCTGGAACAAAGGTTCATCCTGTGCCTTTTTATAGATTCTTTGCATTGAAAATGTAACTAGACTTGATGGGCATCACATTAGCATTGTGCACAGAATGTTCAATCGCCTTACTCTTTCAATCCTGACCTCAGATGATTATTTTCTGGATATATCAATGTGTGAAAGGTACTCATTTATATAAATCTGAAGAAATACAGGGAGATAGTATTGGACAAAAAATTGTTATTGCACCCTGATCTTGAAGGAAAATTGATTTATTATTATGAAATAACAAAGTACTCTTAGGGCTACAACCTTTCTTGCCCTCTTTCATTCTGAGAAAAAGGTTTACTTCCAAGTTAAAAACCTATCCAAAGTACAGCCCCTAATGGAAAACCTGAGAGCTATACACATGGCAATAGAAGCTGCGGAACTAATAAAAGCCTTCATTAAAATATTGTCAGTGTCTTTGTACTATGGCAATTTTCATGTACAATATGAATAAGAATTGCTTCTATCTGTAATGAGAGTTCAAATAGATGATTTGGAGAAAATCTAGAAAGAATTTAAAGTGCTGAATCTCTAATTGTGTTTTTACCTTTAAGGAACTACTGTGTGAACTGGGGAAGGAATGAGTGGAGAGAAGCAGATATTGCCTCTGCTCTGTTTAGTTACTGCACAGAAGCCGTTTTCCAATTAATGCATTTTTCCCTCTGATATTTAGTTTTGTGTTGAAAGAACATGAAGCAAGAGCACTTGTTCTGTACAACACAGAGATGTATATTTCCTATCACTCCTTTGCTGTAGTGCCAACAAAGTGCAACCTGAGCATAATAGTTATAATATAGGCTGCTCATTCATTGAGCTATTGATTAGTGCAATGACCTAAATAATCAAAAGTGCAAATGCATGTCCTTAGTTCTTAGATGAGAACTTTGTGGGTTAATAACAATACATCCGTGCTTGCTTCGGCAGCACATATACTAAAAAAAGAACAATTGGAGTGATACAGAGAAGATCAGCATGGCCCCTGCACAAGGATGGTACACAAATTTGTGAAGCATTCCATAAAAAAAAAAAAAAAAAAAAAACATATGCCTAGATTCTTTTTAATTTATCTGGCATTTTGTTGTATTTTTACATTATCTATAGCCATAAAAGCATTATAGATATTCATGCTACAGAGTGTTTTCAACTACCTTTAGACTATTGCACTTGATCCAAATACAGTTCTTGTCGGGGCCCTGGCCAGCAACTCCCGGCATAAATGAGGAAGACCTAGATCTTGTCAGACTTCATCCCTGTGGAAAAAGGAGAGGGATGGACTTGGGAGAAACTGCCTTGCCGCTACTACTGCTGAGAGAGGAAAGAAAGAAAGAACGACACCCATGCAGTGAGGAGCTCTGGATAGCAGCTCTTGCTTTACTGGACACAGTTTAAGCCTTTTATACAATATTTGGGCGGAGGGGTTACAAGCACACATCACAGGGCATTTGCAAGCTCCTGGGCCATTGTAACAGTGGAATAAATGACAATCATAGATTTAGCATTTGCAAGCTAACATTTGCAAGATAACAGTCATTGATTTACATATCCCTGTGATCAGAGGTCAGAAGACCAGGCACATTCTACCTCACCTTAGCTAGGATAAGCACAGATGTTTTGGGTGTAACCTTATGGGCAGGGCCCATTTCTGGGTTCTGTGCTTAGGGTCTTGTGGTGGGAAAATGCTGGACCCTAAGGCTAGCAGCTCAGAGCCCAAGTTCTAAATTATTTTTTATCTATTTCCTTCATGTCTACTATGTTCTATAACCATCACTTTGTTATTCCCTCTTTGCCTAGTCTGACCTCCCTCTAAAATTCTGAAATGCATTTTTCCCCACTTGAAGCATGATCTGAAT
Organism: Cryptotis parvus; assembly: GCA_021461705.1. Taxonomy (NCBI): domain Eukaryota; kingdom Metazoa; phylum Chordata; class Mammalia; order Eulipotyphla; family Soricidae; genus Cryptotis; species Cryptotis parvus. Next base: position 22,934 of record JAJIBD010011940.1, read on the forward strand.
TTAGTGGGGTTTTTTTTTTGTTTGTTTTTTATTTGACTACACCTGGTATTTCTCAGGAATTACTCCTGCCTTTCCATTCCTGGTGGTCTTGAGGGGAACAGAGAAACAGATGGGTTGCCTGGGATAGAATATGGGTCAGTCATGTGCAAGGACAATGCCCTAATCCTGCATTATCTCTCCATTTTTTTTTTTTTGTAGTTTAAACTCAGCTATTATGCAGGCCATTATTTAAACCTCCCAGGTAAAACCATCTTCAAACTAAAACTACAGAGAGTTGGGTATCTAGGGAGATGAGGAACTCAGTATACTTTTCTCAATACACCATGTACAAAGGTCTGAAGTTTCTAATACACAGAACACAAGTAAAATCTAATTATACGATCTTTAAATAAATCCTCCAGCTAATGAAATCAATAATGTCCACCATGCAGAAAAAGGCAAAATTACCACTATAATGCTGTCTCATACCTTGTACTGAGTAATAGTTGATGACTGAATATGCATAAAAGTGCACTGAATGAAAAAATGCGTAATGATAGACAAGGTCAGAGAACAGACTTTTTTGGAATCAGGCTTTCTATTCACCAGAATTACCATTCTATTTAAACACTCAAATGAAAAGTTTCTGTTGCCATAAATCATGATATTTGAAAGAAATAACATATATTAGCTATGTTAGTATTTTTTTTAAGTTCCATTTCACCATCAGGAAAATAATTGTAGGACCAGAGTGATAGCACAGCAGATAGGGTGTTTGGTTGCATGTGGCCGTCCCAGGTTCAATTCACCAACATCCCATATGGTCCTTCAAGCACCACCAGGATTAAATCCTAAGTGTAGCACCAAGAGTAACCGCTGAGTATTAATTGCCGGGTGTGACTCCCCCCCAAAATAATATTAATTTATGCCTTTTTATAGACATTTTATAGTCATATTAGTTCCTTTTTTGCTTGGCTCTGCAAAAACTGTAGTGTTAAGTATCTCTCCCAAATCATCCATATTTCAGTCATCTTGTTTTCATTTTCATAGCTTTCATTCGTATATATTGCATCATTTCCAAATCTTTGTTGATAAGCTGAAAGGTAAGAAGAAAAATAACCAATTTTTCCTTCTATGTATGTTTTTATATACACAGTTTTATTTTAGCCTTCAGAACAGCACTATTAGCTAAACATTAATGGTCCAAATGTCACGTAATAAAAATTAGTATCAAAAAAGTTCTCCTGGCCCTAGGAGCAGTGAAGAAACTGGCAGGGATGGAGCTAGTTTCCCCCTTCTCGTTTCACAGACACCTCTTGGCAGGAAGGAGCTACAGAGCTGTGGATCTGATGATTCTCTCCAGAGTCACTGATCATACTGGCGCATGGTCGATTGTAAATGTCATCTTTGGAGTTCATAGTCCCGCCCACTTGGTCATTGGAGGCAAGGGGGTAGTGGGGTGGTATGAGAGGAGTGTCCTGATTCTCCGCTGCAAGCCTCCAGGTGAGCCCACATGAGTATCTCCTGGTCCTAGGAGTGATGTTGAAACCAGCCAGGGACAGAACCAGTTTCCCCCTCTTGTCAATTCTAGGGTAGCTCTACACAGGAAGGAGCTGTCGCACTTGTGCTTCTGGTCATTCTTTCCGGAGTTACTGATCAGAGGTGGGAGTGGCACACTGGTTGTGGGACTGGTGATGAACAATGAATGCTTGTGAAAACTGTACTGTGAGGCAATTTGTAAATCATGGCATTTTATAAAGGGAAAATAAATAAATAAAAGAGAACCATATGGTGTGCGGGATCACACCCTGTGGACTGCATGCAAGGCAAAAAAAAAAGTAGCAAAAAGTTTATGAATCTCCTCAAGCAAGTATGCACCAGGAAAATCAAAAGAAAATGAAAATGATTGTGAAGACCAGAATAAGGTAGTATATCAAAGCAATGTTTCAACACTATACAATTTAGCTATTCCTATAATTTCCAATTGCTATACACATGTTTTTATTTCTACACATCTCTAGGTTATAAATATTATAGCAGAGAACCCACTGCACAGGAAAACAAGAAGAAACAGAGAAAAGTAAATGTGTCAGGCAAGAAGAAGAAAAGAGGAATGTCAGAGAAGTACTACAATAACACAAAAATGAGATTTTAAGTGACATAAGTGATGTCATATCCTTGATAAGTACTGCAGTAGGTGGCGATATTGTACTACCTTGGAGATTTTGTTTTCAACCTTGGAAATTACCCTCTACTACAACTGTGTATTTATTGCATTCATGACTCACTTATACCTGCTGATTGCATTAGTATTTGCTCCAGCATGAAAACCAAATTAGAACCAGGGAACTTTGCTCTTTTTCTAAGAAACTAGACACAGAAATACAAGTTCTCTGTCTAGATATCTCTTAGAACTTAAACCCACCATGTCCAAAATGATGTATATTTCCATCCAAACTTTATCTCTTTTCATTTTTTATCTTTGTAGTTAAAGAAACCCAATCTACCCATAAGATTCAACAGTAACCTGGTATAAACTTTGCAGAGGCAATGACATAGTTCCAGGTACATTGTTTTGTAGTAATTGATTTGGGAGCCAATTGCCAGGATTTAGAATTCAGCAGATATTAATGGATGACTTATAAAAAACAGCAGATATTAATGGGTGACTTATTAAAAAGCTACTTTAATTATTTGTGTTAATTTTAATCATAAAATGGATGCCAAAATCAGACCTTTGTCTTAGTATTATTGTATAGGGCACATTATATAAAATAAGTAAAATCATTGATATGGTAACATGTATGTATTAAGACCCAATATAACAAGTGAGTATAGGGTAGAGGGTAAGTAAGGTAGAGAAGGGACCACTTTGACAATAGTAGAATAGTACTTGGAGATGGTAATGATAAACCAGGACTAGTACTGAAAGTAGGTAAATGTATATACATGGTAACTCTGTGTCTGTGTTGCAAACCACAATGCACAAAAGGCAAGGGAGAGAGAGAGAGAGAGAGAGAGAGAGAGAGAGAGAGAGAGAGAGAGAGAGGGAGAGAGAGAAGAAAAGTGCTGGCCATACCTGCAGGTTAGGGTAGTGGTGGAAGGGAAACTGGGGACACTGATGCTAGAAAACATGTTTTGATTGAGTAATGGGTGTTGGAACACTGTATGACTGAAACCCAATCATGAACAATGTTGTAATGGACTATCTCACAGTGATTCAATAAATGAATATATAAAGATTCAGCTGTAGACCTATCTTTCCACATTCTCGGTCAAAGTCAGCCAGCATTTGTGCCGCTTGGCTAATGTTTGGTGTTATTAGAACTATGTCATCAGCGAAGCAGAGGTGGTGTAGTTGCCGACCATCTATCTTCACTCCCACTCCTTCCCATTCTAATTGTCACATGATGTTCTGGAGAGTGGCACTGAAGAGTTTTGGTGAAATGGTATCACCCTGTCGAACCCCTCTTTTTGACATCAATGATCACTTCTTTGTAGAATGGTGAGATCCTGGTGGTGAATCCGTAATACAGCTCACGAAGGATCTTGATGTATTGGGTTTGAACACCCTGTTTGGCTAGGGCTTTGATGACTACTTCAGTCTCCACAGAATCAAAGGCTTTCTTTAAATCAATGAACGTGAGACAGAGCGGCATCTTGTACTCCCTACAAACCTCAATGAGCTTGGTTACTGTGTGGATATGGTCGATTGTGCTGAATCCTTTCCGGAAGCCAGCTTGCTCGCATGGTTGTCCTTCATCTAGTGTTCTGCCAATCCTGTTCAGGATGACTTGTGTAAACAGCTTGTAGATCACGGACAAAAGGCAGATGGGGCGATAGTTGCTGATGTCGTGAATGTCTCCCTTCTTGAACAGTAGAACTGTCCTGCTGGTTTTCCATTGGGAGGGCACCTTTTATTTGGGCAGGTAGCGGCGTGTGAAGAGCCGAGTCAGTGTATTGATAAGTACTGACGGCAGATTCTTCAGGTGTTCGGGTCTGACTTTGTCTGGGCCTGGTGCTGTTCCCTTCTTTACCGACGAAATGGCATGTCGGATTTCAGAGGGAGAACGTTGGGAATGACATATCCATCCTGTGGAATTTGGTATGTGGGCAAGTGGATGTGGCTATTAAAAGAGATTTGAGTAGAAGTCATGGATCCCACGGGATGTCAAAAGTCACTGGATCCCACAGGATGTCAAAAGATCACATAGCTGCCCACCCACAAGATGGTCAGACTTCCTTGTCAAGACCCTGAAGGAACGGTTTGAGGCTCTTCATATTCCTGAATCAACGTGCCATTGGGCTACATTGGCACGTGATAGGTCCAATGGAAATGTTACTGGCGCCCGCTCAAGCAAATCAATGAATAACGAGATTCAAGTGATCAAGTGATCAAGCATATATAAATGAATAAAATCATATATCCAGATCATCAACTTATGACTATCTCTTTCTTAGACCGAGTTATATTTAAAATAATCATTTTGTAGACTTCTAATAGGTTTCTTTGTTTCTTTGATCCACCTATCACACTTTCTCAGAATGTATCATTTTTTTCTATGTTTAAAATTATTTTGTAGTTTGCTTTATTGTTTATAAACCCAAACACCCTTTTATGTCAACTCAAGATATGGACCCTACTTCTAAATATACCCTTGGTCTCCTGACAATGGTCACCTTTATTCCCATTCATAGAGAATGCAAAAAGAGAAAGAACCAGTCATTTAATTTCTTCATATATTTACTTGTTCCCTTCTGGCAAAAATAAAATGTCACCTTACCTCATGGTAAAGCTACTATTCACTATTCAAAATGTCCATGAAGCACCTCCTTAATCCTTCTAACAAATTTGTTGCTTTATCTTTTGAATTACTGCACATAGTTTTAACATTTTTCTAGTATAATTCTTTTATACTATTTTTGACTGATAATATTCATTGTTAATTTTATTTTATGAATATGATAACAGTGGAGTACAGTAGCATTGTGGAACCAATTGAGTATAATGGTTTATCAAGAAGAAAAAGGAAGGATGATACACTAATTGTCAAACATAATCCATTTCTGAGACTAAAACATAAATGAGTAAAATAGTCTTTGAGAGCAAGCAAGTATTTTACTCATATGAGGTAGGGGAAACTTCACTAAGTCTTGAAATCTCTAGGACTATTGTATACATTATATTCTACATTGAATTTGCTGATATTCTCATATATGTTTCAGAGACATAGAGTATATGAGGTTATATTATTGCCATAGAAACGACTGCATATTCAGCAGCTTCAAATACCTGCCGTTCGTTTATTACTTATACTTTATAACTTTTAAAATCTGAATTTTTTTTTTTTTTTTGCTTTTTGGGTCACACCCGGCGATGCTCAGGGGTTACTCCTGGCTCTGCACTCAGGAATCACTCCTGGTGGTGCTCGGGGGACCATATGGGATGCCGGGGATCGAACCCAGGCCGGCACAGGCCAGCCGAGTGCAAGGCAAGCGCCCTACCCGCTGGGCTATCACTCCGGCCCCTAAAATCTGAAAAATTTTATGGGATAAAATCAGGCGTAAGAGTACCACATTTATTACTGTATTCTTTAAGATAAAACTATTTTTTTTTAGTATCTCTGTCAATTTTGTTTCACAGAAATCTTACTAGGACTTAGCACTTTATTTGATGGACAGCAAAGGACTATATTTCAGAGACCTCCCATATTTCCAGATTTCCAAAGACCTTCTATATCAAGTATGAATCACCAATGTCTAAGTTTCCCTCATTGATTTTTCTGTCTACAGTCATTGCAAGAGCCAATGTAATTAGACTGGACTCGGGATTAATAGATGCTCATCACTAGGAACATTGTTCTGCCTACCATAATCAGAGTCCTATAATTACAGCCTGGAGATCCTTATGAAAACTCAGGGCTATGTCATATAGAATAAGCATATCACTGGTCCAGAGAAATATATGCTTTTGTGTGCATGATACCTGTGTTTGCTAAATATCCAACTAGAATGAGAAATTTGGGGAATTGCTTGGTAAGATCCTTGGAAAGCTATTTTGCTTACCTTGTATTTTGAATATTTTTGTGTATGTGTTAGTATGATTTTCCAAATATAAATAGCTAAAATAAAGTTGGTGGTTTATGTTCTATATGGATATACCTGATATTCATCTGTGCTTTCATTACATCTTCCGTTGCATTTGCTGGGATGTTTTCGTTATATTTCCATTACAGTTTCTATCCCAGTTTCCATTCACAGTAGACTTTGGAAAACTTGTATCTACAATTTTTAAATCAAGCATATTAAATTGGGGTAGAAAGATTAAATATATTCCTTAAAAAGTTATTTTACATATTGTTGCTGACCATTTAGCTCTAATAATTATGAAACATTCTGGGACCTATGTATTAATATACAAATATGAGTATCTTTAATTAGAGGGGTTTTGAGATACTCTAGTAGGTATGACTTAACCTGATATGAGACCTCTTACTTTTAGAGAATTTACCTTAAGTTTAATGAGAATTCACAATTTGGTTATTAATCTAGGTTTGTAAAAATTAATGTCATACTGACCTTTCTTGAATGTAAAACAAGTATTCTTGATATTAACTAGTGACAATATAAATAATAGACATCTTTCAAAAAGGAAAATCTTGCTCATGGAACTGAATAAGCTTTAAGGATTTAGTTTTGCAAGGAATTCATAGAATCAATCCATTTCTCTTTGCCATAAATATCTACCACTCAAATTACAAACATGGACAATGTTGATAATATGGTGTTCTTTCCCCCTTCAGACTATATGAGTCATTGAAATGAATCATATTTGCATTCATGAGAGCTATGGCATACAGTAAAAAAGTTAATGTTGGAGAAAAATTTAGAGCCATACAAAATAAATGTATTTTGCGATTATATTTGAATTGTCTTGATTTGAGCAATAATATCTACTAAAAGGTTATATCTTAAAAATGGGCTTCCACTGAAATTTATAAATGATTGCTTTTATGCTAGATTTCCCCCTCATCATATGTAACAATTCTAAAGCAACCAAAAGTTGTAAAGTAAGAGATATTTTTCTTAAGTTATCCCAAAGATATAGTCCAATGACTATAATTTAATCATTTAGAGGATTATACTTTTATTATACTTTTTATACAACCACATTCATTATGCATTTTGCATTTTTGGTTAATTAAGCATAGGAAAGAGCTTAACTTTTCATTTTCTCTTTCAGACACAAAGGGGGAAATTTACTGCAGTTTCATAGTAGAAGATTGTTAGGTGCTGAAGCTAGCTCATGCTGACTTATGAAAGCCAATAGTATGCATCTCTTTCCAATTATGCATTCAGAGATGTCACCTTGGTAGCTTAAAATGAGCCACAGTGGGAGTATTCACACCATGGAAATCAGTAAAATGCTACAAATCATGGCTTTTCTTAGTGAGCTGATTTTAAGCATTAACCAGCATAACATTTATATTAGCATATATACATCTCCTAAAGAACAGTACAGTTATTTCCTAGATGTGTATCCCAAGTGGAATGGTTCATTGTGTTTATTATTGTCATGTATGTGGTAGTTGTTTGTTTTCAGTTAACTAAGGACCTACACTTTCTGCAATAAAACTGCCACTATGTACTATGAATCTTTTCATAGTAGAAAAGGTTGTTCACTCATTTGAGAAACCACAAATAATTACTATAATAAATGACTCTACTACAGATTCAATACACTTTCTTAGAGATCAAAGAACTTAAGTAAACTGAACTCGAAAAAGAAAACCAAATTTTATTCTATAAACTATCAGCTAGAACTTTTAAGAGAACAGAAATTATAATTGCCATAAATAGTTTTATCCATAACATAACAGTTATTTATCAAAATAATAAAATTACTTGAAAATGTTAAGATAATTTGCACAGAGAATTAGGTAAGGCATCTATTATTCGGTTAGCAAGATAATATAGAAAAAAATTCATTTCTTCTACTTTTTTTTAGTCAGGCCCTCTTCCAATCTCCATCTGAGTTTCTATTAGTTTTTCAGAAGAAGAATGTTTCCAAGGTTTTCCATAGTGTAAAGGATGGCCCTAGATTAAAATAAAACCTTTGATATGGAATCAGAATATCATTTGAATTATGACTTTTGTGGTGCAAATTAACACATTAAATATTTTCAAAATTAATTGGTAAAAACACATTTTCACACTTTCATTCCAGTGTTCTTGTTAAATTTCAGAATGATTGCATTGTAGACTAAGTTCATTTAATTGTTTTTAAAAAATATTTTTGGAAAGCAGGGAGCTAGCTTCCAAGGCTGGATTATATATACAGAAGATACACAGCTCCTTGTTTGATCCCAGCACTAAATGGTTTCCTGTGCACTATCAGTGTAGACTGTGTAAGCCCCAGCACTCAAAACATATTTGAGTAAATCTAAAATATTTTTCCATGAAATTATTAAGTGGTAAGTAGTAAATATGCTTGCTCCATGTTTTGCAACTTCTAATTAAACAAGGTTAGCTAGATGAAGCCAAATTGAGTTCAGTGGGCTAAATATGACTCTCTGAAATCCTGAACTAGGAATCACTTATACATTTATTTTTAATATTAAAAAAGTATACCTTGTGATATATAAAAAATGTTTAAATTTAATATGTACATGTTGCTGTCTCTCCCCACTTCTATGATTTTAACTGGCAACTGTTCTCAAGTTGAGCCTGCATTTATTGTGTGCATATCCAGTTCTCTTTTGGTTTTGGTAACTCACCACCCCTTTTAAGTTTCATCAGTAAATGCTCGAGATGAGAGCCTTCTGAGACTATACCACGTACACGGCAAACCTGGCAAGCTACCCATGTTTTATTTACTTGTTATGCCAAAAACTAGTAACAATTATGGACCTCAGTTCCATGACCTGAAAAATGGTTTCGGGCTCCTCCTGTCATTGAAGCAAGCAGATGCCCTAGGGTTACACTTGCTTGTGACAAGACTTATGGAGATGTTACTAGTGCCCACTCGAGCAAATCGATGAACAATGGGAAGACAGTGGTACAGCGATACATGAATAAAGTTTTATTGGAATGTATTTATAGCTATCTTTTTTTGTATATTCTTATGGCTGCTTTCAGATCATAATGGCAGCATCTAGCAGTTGAAACAGAGGTTATGCAATTTTCAAATCCTGAATTATATTCACTATGCTTCTTTACAGAAGTTTGCTTAAGCATGGTCTTTCAAAAATAAGATATTTTAATGTGATTATTTTGATTTGAATAAAATGAGCAAAACCAATAATTTTCTTAAAGGTATCAAATAGCTACATGTGTTAATTATGAAAAAATAAAAAGCAAGATAAATCTAAATGTATGTAATCAACTGAGTTTAACAGATCATGACTTAAAAATTTTCTCTTTCCTCTCACTTGTCTTCAGCCAAAACTCTTGAGCAGCTGATAAATCTTCGGATTCTAGTGTTTTCGTCTTACCAAAACATGGAAGACAAAAGGCCAAGCTATTTGAAAAAAATACTTTTAAACAGGTCAATAAAGAACAGAGAAAAAAATAAAAATAAATAAGAATATATGCAATTTTGCATATATTTTCTAAAAGTATCTTTGTGGTAGTATGAATTTGATATTATCTGTCATTCATGCATTCAATAATCAAATGTATACTTTGAAAAGTGTACCTATGTTTTATAAACTCTGAGCATTACTTAAATTTTCAGTACCAAGACTCTTAATTATTGAAGCTATCTGTACTTATTCAGAGTTTAGCCATAGATTTGGTATAGTGTGAATATATTCTATTGCCATTGTACTGTTTCTATGCAAATGCAGGTAATGAAATAATTAACTTCATAAAAGAAAGTAATTAACTGCAGATTAAGGCTGACCTTGTATAGAAAAGAGTGAATTTTAAAACACTAGGTTGTTTTTCCCCCATGGATTCCCTTTTATTATTTCCCTTCTATTATTCAACATTTTTAGGATAATTTTGTTTAACCCTTTCCGATGTATAAGGGAAGAAGAAGAAATATTAGCCATTCATTGTTTAAGAGGAAAGATGTTTTAGGATTATGTATCCAAATCTCAAGGTTTTCAGATCTTCAGAGTTTCAGAAGTGTGAATATAATGTACAGAGATGTGGCAAAAATTGATATTTACATAGGGTAATAATTATGTTTTTATCCAATCCTAATATACTAGTAAAATTCAAACTTAAATAATTATCATTTGCTTAGTAACTGTTTCAAGGCTAGTAACAACAGCATCAAACCCAAAGAATATTTGAAAAATATTTGGAAAATAGTAACAGTTTAGCATTTTTCTATGTTGCATATTCAATTTAATTACTTAAATCCATTGGGAATTTTATTTTGAATGTATTTTTTTAAATTACTGCTTAAAATATTTCCTATTTTACTTATTTAGTCCCTTTTATACCCATATGTAAGTCATACATATAGGTATCAATTTTTAAAATTTCATTCAGAATTATATGAGTCTTGTGCAAAACTGAAATAAAAAATAATGCCATCTATGCTTATGATATTGAAAGTATTTTGATTTGATCATGTGGTTTGAAAACAACATTGAGAAATGATCTGAATTTGCACAGTTTAATTTTTTAAATATGCCTTAAGATACTGTGAAATTTGTATTGATTTGCTTTGAGAATCACTGCACTGCCCTTCAAGAAATCTGTGCTGAATTGAAAGGACATATTGCAGTTGCTGTGTCAGAGATGGAGCCATTTGTCTCACAACATTACACAGTATATATTGAAACTTCAAATATATTCTGCTTGTCTCAAATACAACTTTTCTACTGAAGTCATTTTAATGACAAGCTACTATAAAACTGATGATCAGTTCATCTGGTATAGATTTATTATGCATTTTTCTTGTATTCCTCAACTTAGTTCATCAGAGAGATGACCCTTGACCAAATGCTTAGTATCTTAATCAGAGTTCATACATTTGGAAAGAAAAAGAAGCACATAGAAATGAAAACAAAGAAACAAACAAAAAAAAACACCCAGTTTTCCTGTTTCTCCTGTATCATAGCCTGACAACTTCTTTTAACTTGACTAATTTCGTCGAGCTTTTTGAATCCCAGTTTTCCTGATTCCATGCAACAAGGATTTATACAACCAACCACTTAGGAGTTTGTCTTTAGTAACTGGCATTAGCAATTTACAGGGATGGACACATGACTGGCCCAGTCTTCAACCCCTTCCTTGACTGTTTGAAATTTCAGGATTTATAGACTTTCTTTTCTTAGAATGGAATAATAGTAACCAACAGTCAGTGTTGTTTTTTAACTTCTGGCAGTGGTGTTTTACTAGCTTAAAACACTCTTTCAACAACCTAGATGCATTATTATTATTTTTTTTAAGGATAAGCAGGGTTGATGGGGGCGGGGGGGAGGGAGGGGGTACATTGGTGGTGGAAATGGGGCACTGGTGGAGGGATGGGTGCTGGAGTACTGTATTACCAAGAACCAATTATGAACACCTTTGTAATTGTATGTTTCACGGTGGTATAATAAAAAAAAATTTTAAAAAGTACATTATGACTTGTGTCTGGGTCAGCTGAGATTGTTTTGTTTTAGAGTGTCCCTATTCAGGTGAATATTCTATGAAACCACACCATTAAAACTAAAGATATTATCAAGAATCACTTGTATTACTTGTCTTACTGTTGTTCATCAATTTGCTTGAGCAGGCACCATTAACATCTCCATACGTCCTGCGTTTGCTAGTGTAGCCCTAGGGTATCTGTTCACTCCAGGAACACAAAGAGCCTCAAACCATTCCTTCAGGTCATGGGAATGAAGCCTATAAATGTTGCTGGTTTTTGACATATCAAATATGACATGGGTAGTTTGTCAGGCTCTGCTGTGCAGGTGATATACTCGCGGTAGTAGGCTCTCAGTTCATGTAACTGGGAGAGATGGACTTTTTCCTTGGGTAGAGCTCTGACGAGCTGTGGAGTCCAGACATTGAAAATGGCCGGTCTCAGGGTGTGGGGATTCTTCTGACTTGTTGCAAGGCCTATTGGTATGGTGGGCCAGGGCAAGAACTCTCCTTCCCTTCTCAGTGCATCATTTTCAGCTGAGCACAGGGAGAGCTGGGTGCAGCTCTCCTTCCCATCGTGCAGGTATAGGTCTGAGCAAAGCAACTTTGATGTAAAGCTACATCAAAGTTGTATCCAGAGCTACAGCAGAGGAGACAGACAGAGGAAGGCAACCATACTAACTGCATAAGCCGGACAGGCACACTGCCATCCACACCAGCTGCTCCGCCGCTCCTTTTCGGCCACACTCCGGTTTCTTGATATCCTGGATATCAAGAGTATCCTGTAAATAATTATGCAATTCATGACTGTTTTGTGCAGATACTGTGCTGGACTTAAAAACAACAGCAATGAGGTTTAGGATTGTAATAAAGCAAATCTGTAACAGAAGACAAAAACATATCAAGTAGTGTGTGATTAGTATCACTTTTTTTTTTGAGGCTAAACCCAGTGATGCCCAGAGTTTACTTCTAGAACCTTTGCAGTGTCTGGGGAAATACAGAGGGTGGCACAGATTGAAACTGGGTTGGTCACATGCAATGCAAACACCCTTCCCACTGTGCTATCCCTCTGGCCCCCTAATATTTTATTTAAAAAGTCATAACAACTCTCTGATTTGCCTTCTGTGGATCAGGGTATCCCAAGTGGTGTAAAGAGCCTATAGAAGGGTCTAGAAAAATTTGTCATGGAGAAGATATTGGAGTAAATGGTGTCAAGGAAAGGCATCTCATTTTCTATTAAGAAGCCGAGAGAGAGAGAAAGCAAACAAGCAAGAAAGAAAGAGAAATGAAGGAAGAAATGAAAGAAAGAAAGAAAGAAAGAAAGAAAGAGAGAGAGAGAGAAAGAAAGAAAGAAAAGAAAGAAAGAAAGAAAGAAAGAAAGAAAGAAAGAAAGAAAAGAAAGAAAGAAAGAAAGAAAGAAAAAGAAAGAAAGAGAGAGAGAAAGAAAGAGAGAGAGAAAGAAAGAAAAAAGGAAAAGTTTCTGCTATAGAGGCAGGCTGGGGAGGTATGTGGAGACATTTGTGATGGGAATAGGGCACTGGTGCACGGGTGCTGGAACACTGTATGACTGAAACCCAGACATAAACATCTTTGTAAATGTATATCTCAAGGTGGTGTAATGAAAAAAAATAAATGAATAACATAAAAAAAGCAAGCCTAGCCTAGGAACTAAGGCACCCCAATGGAGGATATTACTTTATGTGGTATGACTTTATCATACCATACTACAAAAAAGCCAGGGGACAGCTGATTATAGGTAAGTTCAGAGACTCAGATGGAAATGACAGTTTGAAGAAATTAAAAAGTCTAATCTTGGCTATTGATTGTATTAGCAAGGTGATAAAGAAATTGAGGCATCACTATTTGCCATGGTTATGATGAAGACTATTTAATATAACATGCTGATAGACCCAGTCCTGTCATCCTGTTTTCAGAAAATATCATTTTGTGCGAGGGAGATAGTACAGTGGGTAAGGCACTTACTTTGCATTTATCTTAAACAGATTTGATCCCCAGCACTGCCTGTGATGCCCTGAGCACCTTTAGAAGGGCCCTCTGAACTCATAGCTAGGGTAATTGTGGCCCCCAAAGAAACAAACTGATTTTTCATAGAAAAAATGGTCTATTACTTTAATTTCAGTATCTAAAGATATGCCAACACATGAGTAATAATATATACATATTTGTTCAAATTCTTTACTAAGCAAGATTCTTTACTACTGCCTTTTCATGTAAAGACTAAAAGGGACAGATGTCAGCTGCATATTGGCAGGAGGTCATTAAAAGTGAGAACTGTCTTCTGGTAAAGTCGGGTCTACCTCTGGTCTACATCTCATCCAGGCATTTGCAAAGGGGGTAAAGGATAAAGGAAAGATGGGAAACTATCGCTCTGGGTATATACCTTCTGAAACAATGAACCGAGTGCTGAAAGCTGGGACAGTTTGTCTTCTATTTTAAAATCTCAAATGTGAGTCAGTGTCAGTCTCAGCCAAATTCCTTGAAATACTGTCATATATTTCAGGGAGCTGTAAGGGATCTTTTATTACATCCTTTCAAATCCTGGTGTGCCCTCTAGAAGTTGGCTTTAAAATGCTAGTGGTCTTTTTTCTTTCCCCCAGCACCAGCTCAGAAGGATCTTTTTTGCCTTCCCATTTTCAAGCAGCTACAAAGTTTACTTTTAAAGGAGAGATTTACTCTTCCAAGAAAATGTGAAGGTCTCCTATATGACAGTACAATTTGAACTTCAAGAACTTTGTAATATATGAGCCTTTGGACTGCCAATTATATTTTATTTTTTGAAAAGTCAAACTATCTGAGGTTTTAAGCCTGCATATAAATTATTATGGCTTTTTTTCAGCACCAAGAGTTATTTCATTATTGCATGGCCTTTTTCAAATAAAATATGATGTGAAAAGCTCAATTTCCCACATTTGTTCTCTTTTCACTCTTTCTCTTTTTTTTCCATTTATTTCTAATCTAAAAAATACTCAAGTTTAGGGGCGGGAGAAATGGGTAGGGGACTAGGAACTTCTCTTTCTTGTGCCTGACCATAGATGGACCCCCAATACCCTGTATGGTTCTTTGAGCCTTGCCAAGTTAACCTCTGAACAACGGTACAGTAATAAGACTCTATGACTTTCTAGAAAGAGTTGACTAATAAGAGCCTATTCTATGTTTGGTAGTTACAATCTCTTTTCTATTTTTTTGATTTGTATTTCTTTGTTTCTGTTTTGGTGCCACATCTGGCAGCTCAGGACTTAATCCTGACTCTGTGCTCAAGGATCATTCCTGGCCGTGTCCATAAAGAGTGCCTGGGATCGAATCTGGGTCGGCTGCATACAAGGCGAGTGCCTACCCTTTGGGCCTGAAAATAGATTTCACTTCCTTTTGAGAGGGGCCTCGCCAGCAGTGCTTGGTGGAGAACGACTCGAGTGATACTTTTCCCTATGACAGAGGCATGACGACTTGGTGCTAGGATCCAGTGATGCTGTGTTGATCAGATAGAGGGGTGCTGGGGTCTCTCTGCTTTTCATCTTTAATCCTACTTGCTAAGTTTTAAGTCTATCTCATAAACGAGCTATATTTTTGTATGTTTGTGAATAGATAACTTTTATCTTACTGAATTTTAGTAAGTGGACCCAGTATATAATGGACATACTAACTAATATTTTGTTCTTACGTATGGTGGCCAGAGGAGGATAAACGTAATACTTTTTTAATTTTTCTTGACTGCTGCTCCTTGTGGCATAGAATGTCTTAGGTTAGGCTTAACCCTGCAAAGATACATTGCCTTTGTTTCTCTGCTTTATTTTCAATGAATTAATTTCTGTTTGGACAAAAAAATATGCTGTGATGGAAAGCAAAAATGAGTTCTCAAGACAATGAAGAATAAACTCACTGGCCACGGTGCACATTCTTGGATTTACTGAAGGTGCTGGGGATAAACCAAGCTGCTCACCATTTCAGTTCCATTAAGATTTGGGGCCACAGAGATAGCATTACCATAGGTAAGACATTTGCCTACCACAGGGCCTATATGGTTTCAATCCTTGGCATGTCATGTAGTTCCTTGAACACTTGAGGAGAGACCCTGAGTGCATAGCAAAGAGATGAGTACCTTGAGCACATTCATGTGTGAATCTAAAATCATATACATATATATATATATATAAATTTTTATATATTATAAATATATTTTATATAGGGGCTTCCTGGGATGAACCCAGAGCCACGGCAGAGCCTGGCAAGCTAATCATGGTGTATTCAATATTCCAAAAACATTAACAATAATAGACCTCATTACCAATGAATAGAGACATTACTGGTGCTTGCTTGAGCAGATCAATGAACAATGGGAAGACAAGTGACAAGTGATATATAATAAATGTATATGTGTTTGAATATGTATTATACAAATACATATATGCATATATACACATGCATATTTATGTTTGTGTATATATATTCTACTGATACCACTTATCCTATATTTATATTAATGACAATTCTATACATATTTTGGAATTCCTCCTTTCAAGACTCCTGGAGTTTTGTGACACTTTGTATCACTGTCACTGTCTCTGTCTTCCTGTTCATCATGGATTTGCTGGAGGCGGGTACCAGTAACATCTCCATATGTCCTGTCTCATGCAAATAGAGCCCAAGGGCACCTGATTGCTCCAGGTACATAAAGACCCTCAAACCATTCCAACAGGTGATGGGAATGAGGTCTATAATTGTTACTGGTATCTGGCATATCAAATATGACACAGGTAGCTTGCCTGGCTCTGCCGTGCTGGTAGCATATTCTTGTAGTCATCTCTAAATCCAGCATTTATGGATGAACCACGTGGCTGCAATGGACCGCCCGAGCCGGGTTGTGATAGGCTGGTCTGCTGGGTGGAATTCTGACGAGGGGGAAGTCCGGATGTGGAAAATGGAGGCCCTCATGGAGTGGGAGAGACACTTTGTATACCAACACTAAAGATAAATCTGAGAGCATAGGGATAAAAATAATTTGGTAACAATTTCGTTAGCTTTGTATGTACTTGACAAATATTTTTCACCCCCCCAAAATCACTACCTCCATGATAGCATAAAGTCTCTGACTTGTGAATTCCATCTGTGTAGATTCCAAAATCTGTTGATTATCTTTTGCACACTTCTTGACAATTCATGATGCTTATTTGCCATGGTTTGCATTAGCGATTCCAGTCCAACATTTAAAACAAGTAAAGGGAGGCAGATTCCATATGATTATCCAACACAAATTTGAATTGCTTTTTTAGAGCAATATGTTAAGCATGATTCTTAAGTTTCATGCCGCTTGGCCAAGAATGCGTTCTGATTCCTCAGAGATATAGTCCACAGGTAATGGCAGGGAGTAGTGGCAAGTGTTTCTGAAATTTCCCATCCCTGGTGTTTAGTATTCTAAATCTTCCAGAGAGAGAAAGATAGACTTCTGTGTGTCCCCTATGGGGCATACATTGACCTGTTGGATGCTGGCTGTGAGTTATATTACCAGATCTGCCAGTGATGATGAATGTGATAAGTAATACACATCACTTGGGGGTATTTCAAGCAAACACAGAAATGTTGGATAAAAATAACAGAAGACATAGATGCAGCAGTCTTTTCTTTAGCTGATTTCCCTCTGTGATCACAAGGGCATTTCAGGATATAGCTGTTCCTTGAAGCAAAGTGGTTATCACTGATTTCCTCAGATTTGTACGATCCTGAAAACACTCCTCATAACAGAAATAAAAACAGTTGTCCATCAGTTTGCCTGTAGATCTTGAGATTTAATCACATAATAATCTATATTTGTGGCATACTAAGGATGCTTAATCATAGGAAATTTTAATTTGTGACTCACCAAGGCACTTGATATCTTCTATGTAAATGTTTGGCATACACAATGACTATTTTGTGGGAAAAGAATTTAAGTTCATTGACATAATATTTAGTGCTTTCAATTAAGAACGATGAAGCGCCAAATCAACTTTAAAAAAAATTTGGGAGGAGACTAATATTATTAGTTGGTTGCTACCAACTGTTTTTACAATGAGTAAACTTGAAAATTGTGAGTTTAATATATTTAAGATTACAGTTAGTTAGATTTGGAATACCACATTGGCTCCTAAACCTAAATGATTATTACCTGAGATCATATTGCTGACACATCATTTCTACCATCTATTCTCTTCCCTATCCAAATCACCCAATGTATGTCTTGTTCTAGTGAAATCTAATACCTGCTACTTTTCACCTCTAAGTATCTTTAAAGCTAATTGGTGGCTTCTGTTTAAGTGAAAAAGTTAAACATCTTATCACCCTTATTCATGCCTACTTTGTGATAGTCTCTGGGGATATAAAAGGTACAGCATCTCTGCCCTGAAAAAAAAACTCAGAGAATTACTGTGCTACTATCTCTTAAGAAAACTATTGCTTCCAATAAACAACTTGGTAAGAAAATAATAAATATATTTTCCAGAATTTCTAGCACATACCCAAAGAGTACACATGTTTGAGTTATTTCTCAATTGATTCTCCTAAAAAAAGTTCTTTTAATATTTGAGTTATTTCAAATTTGATTCTTCTGAAACACTACATTCTTTTATCTTCATCATTGTGATTATTTATGAAATATAATAATGTTCACATTATTAATAATCTTTGGATTAAGGAATAATTGCTTGAAAGGTCTTTGGAAATCCCAAATATTAATACAATTATAAACTCTTTTCTCTTATAGCTATTGTTATTCACTATTCGCCTCTGAGAACAGTTGGAATTTCTTTTTCTGTACTTCAAGCCTAGTCACCATTAAATTTGAAAGAAGAAGAATTGGCAGCATGAAATATCTACTTATTATTCCCCCTGGTCAGACTCAGCAGGCACAAAAATTTGAAAGTCAGGAAAACCTATGGCTCTGCTTCATTATAAAGAAATGCCACTACCAGCATTTCTCACATCACTTTCTGAAAGGATGTTAAATATGAGTTTTGCACCCCATAGCAGCTTCTTAGTATTCCACTGAAATATTGTATCAAATTGATATTCTGATTGTGAGTTACCTTTTGTTAATACTTGGTGCCTCTTTGAGTTGGGGGAGAAGAGTCCATTCATAGATTCTTGAGTTAAAATTCTATAAATATTTATTCTATGTCAAGAACAGTTACTCTTCTTCTCTATGTCTTTATACATTTCTTCTCAAGCTACATAATTTCCTTTTTCATCATCAACTAAAAAGTTGAATGTGTGTGCCAGAGAGACAGCATAGTGGGTAGGGTGCTTGCTTTTCATATGGAGGATCCAACAGTCCAGATGGTCCCTTGAGCTCTTTCAGGAGTGTTGCCTGAGCACAGAGCCAGGAGTTTAAGTCCTGAGCACCACTGTGTACAGATTACCACTCTAGAAAAGAAGTTGAATGGACATAAAAGGCCAAAAAACACATGATAACCTCTAAGTATATGTATTACAACCCACAATATGTAAGAGAAGGAAGAGAGAAAGAGATAAAGAGAGAAAAAAAAGGGATAAAAAACCTGCCATAGAGGCAGGCTATGGGAGGGGAGAGGGAATTGGGGACATTGGTGGTGGAAAGTGGGCACTAGGGGAGGAATGGGTGCTGGAACACTGTATAGCCAAAACCTAAATGAACATTTTTGTAAATGTTTATCTCATGGTGGTATAATAAAATATATTTTTTAAAAATGTGCATTATATAGAAAGAATTTGCCAATGCTTCAATGATTTCCCTTTAACTTTCCATCTGCTATTGAAATAAGAGGAAAACAAGGAGTATTCCAGAGAAATATTGATAAGTATCTGCTAGTTAAAGCTATAGAGTGAGATGATTTAGAGACTACTTGGACTTAATAGATTACAGAAAAGGTATTAGGTTTAATAGATTAGATTGACAGATTAAAGATAAAGGTAAATGTTAATGCCAGACTTTTACAGTTAAAACACAACACTCATCAAATGATGCTAGTGCTCTAAATTCAACCTGTCTGGAGAGATTTTGTGATTTTCTGATGCCAGCCTTCCATTCCACCTAGTCTCTGAAATGAAGGATTAAACTAGTTTGTGAAAGTAATTTTCATGATATTTATCAAGTTACCAAAATGTTTGAATTTTTAAAACTAAAAATGCCATTTGTGGCAAGTACCATATAAAGAAATAATTCAAATAATGAAAAGCTGTAAAAAAAGGCATTCAAAGTTGTCTTACATAAAAAAATTTAAATAGCCACAGTATTTAATGAACAATAGTAGTTTCTATCCAATCACCTCATACCCTCCATTATAACACCACCTGCCTCTTTTGGCTTTGAAGTCTGTCTGGTGCAGAGCTGGCATGGAACCACATAGAATGAAGCCTGCTGACGGCACATATCTGTGACTAGTAAAACTGGCAAAGCTAGGGGCAGTTAGTAATATTGATGTCATTGCTGGAACTGTACTTCAAAAATGGACCCCGCTTGTAAATGTATCACTGTATCACTGTCTTCCCGTTCATCATCGATTTCTTTGCTCGAGCGGGCCCCAGTAACATCTCCATATGTCCTGTCTCATGCTAGTAGAGCCCAAGGCATCTGCTTGCTCCAGGAACATAAAGAGCCTCAATCCATTCCGGAAAGAGGTCTATAATTGTTACTGGTATTTGGCATATATCAAATACAAAACGGGTAGCTTGCCAGGCTCTGCCGTGCAGGTAGCATACTCTTGTAGGCATCTCTAAGTCCAGCATTTATTGATGAACCACGCGGCCGCTGATAGGCTGGTCTGCTGGGTGGAGGTCTGACGAGAGAGAAGTCGGATGTGGAAAATGGAGGCCCTCATGGAGTGGGGGGGTCGTCTGGCTTGTTGCGAGGGCTCTGCTGGGATGGTGGGCCAGGGCTAGAACCCACCATCCCCTCCCGGGCGCCTCGTGAGTGGCTGGTCACAGGGAGAGCCAGTAGCAGCTCTGCCCCAGTCCAAGCTGACCAACCCGGGACTCCGGAACCCCGCCGAGGCGGCGCTGGGTGGAGGTCTGATGAGAGAAAGTCGAGGGAAAAGGAGGCCCCAGGGGGGGCGCCGCGAGGCCGCGGGATGGTGGGCCAGGGCTGAACCCACCATCCCCTCCCGGGCACCCGGAGTGGCTGGCCACAGGGAGAGCCAGTAGCAGCTCTGCCCCATGTCTTCAAGTAAATGCCTGCTTGTAAATGACCAGAAGGAAATAGAGAAAATAACAAAATGATCTGGCTTGTTAAATAATGAATGATTGTTCAGTAATTATTTTTTCTTTCATTTTTAAATTTTGTTAACACCATTTTAATGCTTGTGCACACATTTTAGTGGGAATTTTAACAAAATAAAGATAGATTTAGTTTTATAAATGTATCTAAAAGTAAGATATAATAACATCAACTGGCTAAACTCGAGAGTTACTTAAATGCCTCAAGAGTGACATTACTTGCAGCTCTATTTGTGACACAGATGAGTAGATCATTCTCTCATTTCTGGCTTATATTTGAATAAGGACCTTGTCTTCCAAGAGTAATACCCATTTTCATTAAATGGCTGGATTATGCGTTTTAATATTAGCTAATCCACAAGTCAAGAAGTGCTTTGAGAGTGATTCAATGCAAGAAATATTTGATTGGAATCGGGGAAGCTCAGTTAAGATAAAAATACTCAGACTCAGGTATATATGGAACTGGAAGAGAAACAAAATGCAAATCAATTGTATCCTAGGTGTGACTAGTTAACAGAGAACAGAGGCTCAGTCCTCTTGCTGACTGATGGATATATTTAAAGATGAATTGTTTTCAGAGGCCTACTATTTGTGCCATTCCTATCATATAGCTTACCTAAACAAACCTGTGCATGCTAAGGACCTTTCCCAGAGCAAAGTTTAGTTTAAGAAACTGTGTCTATGTATATGTGTGTATGCATTTACTATCTACATTCAGTTCTCGTCAATAAAGTCTTTTATTGACTTTTCCTGAATATGCTAAATATTAATAATGGATTCTATTCGCTCATCTGCCAGTTTTTCCATTGTAAATGCACAAATGAAGGTAGAATCCCCAAGTCTTAAATCCTAAAAGCTATTGCTATCTCCATCCAAGCTTAGGGAAAACACTTGTGTTGATACTCAACTTCTTTCTTTTACTTTTATTTGTTGATAAAAGTTCCTGGGAGTTCAAAGAATTCTAGAATATTAAAGTGTATAGAAATCATCTGGGATCTGACTACGGTTCAAAATTTGGTTCAGTAGCACTCTGGTCATTTCAGATGCTAGAATTCTGGCTCACCCTCAGGTGTTTTCTGACTGTGCTGCTAACAAAACATACTTAGAATTGAATGGGCTAGAGATGAGCAAACTCTGACAGGAGAAGAAATGTATTTTTTCCTACAACAAACTAAATGTCAGTCTTCATTCTCCATTTTATAATTCAACTGATCATCCTTCGTCTAAAATGAGTGTGATACCATTATGTTCTCCTTGTTATTCTTTTCTTCTTTTGTTTGCTAAGTAGCTAAAAATGCCTATACCTTCATAATATTGCCCATATTTTAATAACCTTTGTCAATTTGATACAATTTTATCCAAAATTTTATGCAAATTTAGCATATGATTTCTAGTGAAATTAAGATTTTATTATAAGTGTGATTTTATTAATTTACATTGCTTTGCAATACTATATGATTTTTGACACTGCAGCTTCATTTTCTAAACATATAATGCTCTATTGCATAAATGCTTGCTTATTTTTAGGAAAAGAGAACAGACATTTTAGTAATGAAGAGTAGAAATAATTTTTATTGGGAGTCAAATGCTTAATTTTAAGTTTGTACAATTGTTATTTCATTTTAGCTTTGCTAGTTTTCATCTTTTCTTCTCTGGTTGCCCCATATTATGTGGAGAGTGGGTATAACTATTCAAGGTGGTATTAAAACTAGATGAGAAAATTTATGTGGAACCTTGCAACTGTAAGCATTTTGAATAGTTACTAATATAGATTACTCATTAAGTGTTCATGCATCTTGTCTGAAATTATAATATATTTTATTAAATGCATTAGTATCTTTGAAACTCATTAAAGTTATGTACGAAGTACAGCAAACTTAAGAAGTAACTCTTAAACTAGTTTTATATTGAGAAGGAAACAAATTTTATTAATACTCAAAGAATTTATAAGAAAGTAATTTCTCTAATGATAAAATGTGTTAATTTTTGAAAAGTGATTATTTAGGCAATTACAAGCTCAAGCCTTTATAACTAGCATTCCCCCTCATCAACTTTGATAAAATTAGTAGTTTATCTCAATTATTATTGGCACTAATACGTAAGCTTCTAAGAGGTGAAATAAATTTGTATTAACTTTGCATAAAATGGTTTATAAATCAATGATAAAACTTCATGACAATGTAAAAATACCGTTACACATGATTCTCATTCCAAAAATTTGATATATGTTCCAAATGAGTAAAAAAGATAATAATTTTCTTTCTCTCTCTCTCCAGTTCATGTAAATGTTAGCAAGTCTACTGAAAAGGTTGAATCAGAGATTAGCTTAAAACTGTCAAGAAGAATATCAAAACGGCACCTTCTAGGGCATGTAGGCAATACAAATACTTGGTGGAGACAGGCTAATTTATCATAGTGCAGTTGCGATGGCAACAACAGTTCTTGGTGCCATGTGACCCAAAGCAGTTTCTGTTGACTGGTTCTAACTGACTGTCAGTTCAGCAAAGGTTCCACTGTTTCCAGTGAAAGGGAAGAGAGAGCATTGATACTTGTTGAAAAGACATAATAATAATACTGTATCTCAAACCATGAAAGCATCCCTTTGTCTCCTTGACGTTTATTTTTATTCTGGCTAAAGAGATCCTTCTAATTTTTGTTACACAAAGGTCCCTATTTATTCACAGATTAAACGTGTATTTTTTTGTTAACTAAGCATCCTATCTAGATCAATAAGAGTTGCAAACTACATACATGGAAACTTTTTGTGATAATGTATTTTATTTAAAATATGCTATATTTTGAGCAGAATTTCCTAATATTTTTCTCAACTGTAAAAAGAAATTAGAAGCCTGACAGTGTTCCTGCTGATCTGTTTAAGCCTGCAGTCTTTAGGGAAGGGTAGACAAAACGGGCTGCTCATAATTTTTCTTATCTCCTTTGACTATTATTTTCATTGATGGGTAAATAACATGGGCTATAGAGATAGTCACACTCTTTGCTTCAACAATTCTACTCAGGGGTTTTATCCTGGGAAAATTTCACAAAGCAAAGAGTTCTATGACATAGAGAAGAAAGAATGAGGTTTTGAATCAGACAGATATGAATTTTAAATCTGGGTTGTGCCATTTGTTCTCTGAGTGCCCTTGGGGAAGTATTTTACCTCTATGAGCCTCAAGTTTCCTCATTTGTAAAGCCAACTTGAGAGTATCCACCCTGAACAGTGACAGGATCTTATAAATCATGTGTGTTAAGTGTCTGATTATGCCCATGTATCTGTCAGTGTTCTCAGAATGTGGTACTTCTCAGAGTAGCACCATCTATAAGGCAATAAGGAATAATCCATATGCACTGAATTATACATGTGAGTTATTTATTTCTCTATGAGTAAATTAGATGCATCAAAATGATTATTATGCAGTCATTTAATATTTTTAATGACTTAAAATATTTTGTTTTTTTTTTTTGCTTTTTTCGGTCACACCCAGCGACACTCAGGGGTTACTCCTGGCTCTGCACTCAGGAATTACTCCTGGCGGTGCTCGGGGACCATATGGGATGCTGGGGATCGAACCCGGGCCGGCACAGGCCAGCCGCATGTAAGGCAAATGCCCTACCCGCTGGGCTATTGCTCCGGCCTCTAAATATATTTTTTAAGTCATTTAATTTTTATTTTATTCCTTTTCAACTTTGTTTAAACATCATGATTTTTATATTTTTTTCACACTACAGTTGTTTCAGGTCATCAATATTCCCACACCATATTTTATTCTTAATGAGCACAATTTATGGACAAAATTTTGTGATATATAAAATGACAGTATTACAAATAGAGTAAGTAGAATTATGAGATCTATTCGCATTCTATCATTACATAAACTAGTTGTATGAAGATGGTAGATTTCTACATAAAATTAGTATATATAGTAAAGTGATTGGGATATTATTATAAAGCTCCTTTGTTAAAGCACTTTATTATCTTTCCTACTACAAACTATTCAACAGGAAGAATGTGGAGGCTGGTTGGAATGGTCAGAGGAACAGCTTTAGTAACCTAGAGCAAGTAGAAATATCCTTACATGCCTCTTTCTTACATGTAAAAATATCCTTTCACTCAGCCTCCTGACAGGCACAAAAGAGTGGTTGTGTTAACACTTTTGAGCATTTCCTTTTACATTCCCAGAGTAGTGCTGCTCCAAGTGAGAAGCAGACATGATTTACAGAAAGAATTCCACATGTGAGAGAAACCAGTTTATTCATGAAGGAGGTAGAGTAAGTGAAAGAGTGAAGCTGATTTGCAAGGTTGATTACAAGGTGTGCCCTGATTAGGATGCTTTTTTTTTCAAATTTAGAATTTAAACCTTGGAAGCTTTGACATGAGGCTGAAAGCTGTTCATCCATATACTGTTATTTTCCAAAAGATTCACTATAACCTCAAACTAATGATCTCAGGTCAAAGAGACTCATGATTTTCTAGCTGAGATTTTTTAGTGGTAGTCTACTGGGTTCACTGGGTGCCAAGTTTAGTGCTGACAGGCCAGGAAGGAGTGAGGGAAACAGATAAGAAGGCATTGACAGAGGCAGCTGGGTTAGTCTCACAGTGAATGCGACATGCTCTCCCTCTCTCAACATTCTAGCTACACTGGCAAGTGTCCAGGTACTATTATCTACTCTGGCAAGGACAGGCCACATTTCACTTCATGCAAAAAAAGTATGTCAAGCAGAAGAACTTGGTGATAGCCAAAGAAAAGTGCTTGATGCTTTATTACCATATTTTTATTTTGACTTCTCTGTTACTAGCTAGGAAATGATTATTAATTTACCTCAAGAGACCATGTTAAATTTGGCTGCTCTTTAAAACAGAAGAATCTCTACTGAAAAAAAATAAAATATAGACTGAACCTCCACTTCCCAGTCTTAGTGAAAAGTCTGTCACATTCCTTATTAGGGCTTTTTGCTAAGCCAGAAATCAGCACCCAGTGATGAGAGTATATTCTATCCTCCCTAATAATGAAAGGCATTAGGTGCTGTAGTGGGCTCTTGAGATGTGATAGCCATTCACCTTCTTAGATTCCAGGGCTCTTACCTTTGGGTTGTGGTTTTTTGTTTTCTACATCACCCCAGGAATCAACTCTGAGTTCCAACCTTCTAGCACATATGCAAATTCCCACTGAAGTTTTGTCTGTACACTTCTTCCCTCTGCTAGATCCCTGGCAAAATCATTTTGAAATAGAATAAAACCCTTAGTTCCACTTCAACCTTTTAAACCATCTTCCTCTTCTTCAAAAAGCTGAAACAAAAGACTTGCACAGGATCGGATTTGTGGTCAAAGCCCCACAAGGCCTAAGAGCAATAGCTCATTCCCTAGAGGCGCTCCCCTAGAGGTACACAGATTAAGGGAAAGGGGGAATTCAGAGAAAGGAACAAAATTTAGTATTACTCATTAAAATATAAGCTCCACGATTCAGGGCAAAAATACAATGTAATGTACTTGTTTTTTGTGTGTGTGTGTGTGTGTGTGTGTGTGTGTGTGTGTAAAAGGAATATGAACTCTGTGTGTGTGTGGTGTGTTGTCAGGTGAAAGTGTCACAAGATGAGCAAAACAAGAATGCATAGTAAGAGACAAGATTACCAGATTTAGTATTGATTTCAACTGCCTGATCTAGGCCTCTTCATTGCCTGTTTTATCAGCCTTGAAGATGTATTTCATAAATCAATAATGTTTCTCAAGTTCTTTAGTTCTTTTATTTACTTTAATAGCGACTTATTTTATGAGTAATGATGATATATGTCACACAGCTGTATTCAATTTGATCAGAAGGGTCAATTTCCTGCTGGAAAATAAGTGACAACATTATTACTAGCATTGTTTTCATGACTGTTTTGGGTTTGGGTGGTACAGCTGGTGATGCTTAGCTCTACACTCGGGGATCACCCTGTTGATGCTTGGACAACCG